>WOVY01011641.1:0-12550 GCA_013436015.1 Rhipicephalus annulatus | reverse complement strand
CACTTGCCCCTCCTTATAAGAGCATCGCCCCGATGCTGATTCAGACGCACAGTATTTTTTTACGTGCAGTCAGTCACTCACATACGGCTTCATACGCACTACATGAACAAGTTCAGGCTGGGTGCTGGCGACGCCTCGGACATTAGGGACTGTCGGAGACAACCTCGTAGGTGACGTCACTTAGCTGGCGCGATACTCGGTATGGCCCGAAATATCGCCTCAGCAGCTTCTCAGACAGTCCCACGTTTTCGTACGGGTGTCCAAACCCACACTCTGTCACCGATTTTGTACGTTACAGTTCTATGGCGAGCATTGTAGCGGCCTGCGTCGTAGTCTTGTCGCTGGTGGATCCGTAAGCGAGCGAGCTGTCTAGCTTCTTCCGCGCGTTCAGTGAACACGTCAGCGCCTGTGTCGGTAGCGTCCCATTCATGTGGCAACATCGCATCCAGCATAGTCCGTACCTCCCGTCCGTGAACCAAGCTGAATGGAGTCATGCGAGTCGTCTCTTGTTTAGCCGTATTGTATGCGAACGTGATATAGGGGTAAAATCTCGTCCCAATTCTTATGTTGGACATCCACGTACATCGACAGCATGTCTTCAATCGTCTTGTTGAGGCGCTCCGTTAGTCCATTTGTTTGCGGGTGGTACGCAGTGGTCTTACGGTGAGTCGTTCCACTAAGCATCAGGACGTGGTCTTAAAATGGCTGCCGTAAATGCTGTTCCGCGGTCTGTGATCACGATAGTCGGAGCACCGTGGCGTAGCACAATATTTTCTATGAAAAATCTCGCCACTTCCACGGCGGTGCTCTTTTGGATAGCTTTTGTTTCGACATACCTGGTTAGGTAGTCTGTTGCGACTATAACCCAGCGATTCCCTGCAGTAGAAGTAGGAAGGGGTCCTAAAATATCCATTCCTACCTGTTCAAACGGTGTACGTGGAACCTGAACTGGTTGCAGCTGACCGGCGGGTCTCTTTGGAGGTGACTTGCGTCGCTGGCAATCGATGCAAGTGTGAACGTGGGTGCTTGACGGCTGTTGCGAGTCGTGGCCAGTAGTATCCCTGCTGTACTCTTGCCAATGTGCGAGTGTAGCCTAAATGGCCAGACGTCGGCTCATTGTGACATGCTTGGAGCACTTCAGTTCGAAGGGGGTGCAGGAATAACGAGCAAATAGGGAGCTCCGATGGACGAAAAGTTTCTCTTGTAGAGGACGCCATTGCGTAAGCAAAACGACGATAATGTCCTTGCAAAGACTCTAGGTGCCCTCGAAGAACGTCCGTCCACGTAATTAATCAAAATCAAGCAATTCAGGGTCACTTCCGTTGTTGTTGAGCAATCGTGGACGCGTCGAGAACACCAAGGAAGGCCATATCGTCGTCGTCAGAAAGAGAAGCTGACTGTACTGGTGATCGAGACAGGCAGTCGGCGTCCGTATGGGCGCTTCCCAGACTTGTGTATGACCGTCATATCAAACTCTTGTAACTTCAGACTCCACCGTGCTAATCGGCCGGTGGATCTCTTAAATTAGTCAACCAACAGAGGGAATGATGGTCACTTATAACTTTGAAAGGGCGGCCATACAAGTACGGGCGAAATTTCATAACTGCCCGACCACGGCGAGGCATTCTTTCTCAGTTGTTGAATAATTGGCCTCAGCGCGTGTTAGCGTCCTGCTTGCGTAGGCGATCACTCGTTCCGTGTCTTCTTGCCACTGCACAAGCACAGCTCCGAGGCCTACATTGCTTGCGTCAGTGTGAAGCATTGTTGGGCGCTTGTTCGTCGAAGTGAGCAAGCACTGGAGATGTTTGAAGACGTTGGCGGAGGTCATTAAACGCTGCTTGCTGTTCGTGATTCCACTCAAAGCTGGCGTCATCTCCAGTGAGGCGAGTTAACGGCGACGCAATCCGTGCGAAGTCGGCGATGAACCGGCGATAGTAGGCGCATAGGCCCAGAAAGCGCCTGACAGCTTTCTTATCGGACGGTACTGGGAACTGTGCCACGGCCGCAAGTTTTTCGGGATCAGGCCGAACGCCGGTACAGCTGACGACATGAGCGAGAAACAGCAGTTCTTCAAAACAAAAGTGGCATTTCTCTGGTTTCAATGTGAGGCCTGCGGATCGTATGGCTCGTAAAACAACTTCTAGCCTCTTGAGATGCTCGTGAAATGTTGGGGAAAACACCATGACGTCGTCTAGATAAACTAAACAGGTCTTCCATTTTAACCCTGAAAGTACAGTGTCCATGAGCCTTTGAAAAGTAGCGGGCGCTGAGAACAGACCGAACGGTAGAAACTTTAAATTCATATAAACCATCCGGCGTCACAAAAGCGGTTTTTTCCCGATCTCTTGGGTCTACCTCGATCTGCCAATATCCACTTCTGAGGTCCATTGAAGAAAAGTAGCGAGCGTTTCGTAGCCTATCGAGGGAGTCATCAATACGTGGAAGCGGATACACATCTTTCTTAGTCACTTGATTCAGCTGCCTGTAATCCACGCAAAAACGCAGGGTACCGTCCTTTTTTAACTAATACTACAGGCGATGCCCACGGGCTCTGTGATGGCTGAATCACATCATCTTCAAGCATTTTAGCGACTTGTTTCTGTATCACTTCCCGTTCCTTTGGAGCCACACGATAAGGATTCTGGTGTATAGGCCTTGCTGCGTCGTGGGTAATTATTCGATGCTTTGTTAGCGGCGTTCGACTGACCCGTGATGTCGATGAAAAGCAGTCCTTGAATTCGGCTAGCAGCTCAAGAAGTCTCGTTCGTTTCGTCCTTGACAACGTAGTACCAACGTCAAGATTAGGTAGTGATTCTTCTTGAGGTGCTTCGTCTAGGGCCGATAAACTGCCTTGGATTTCCGCAGTAGTGTCAAAGTAAGCGACGGCTGTACCCTTCGGGAGATGTCGGCGCTCAGTGCTGAAGTTAGTGAGCAGCACGTTTGTGCGTCCAGCAGTGACAGTGACGAGACCTCGAGCAACTGAAATACCGTGGCTAAATATCAGTGAGCTTATTTAGTCAGCAATGCCGTCGCCGTCAAACGGCTCATCCCCTGCCACCGAAACAAGCGTACACGATCGTGGCGGGACGACCACATCGTCATCCGTCAGACGCAAAGGCCCTGAACAAGACGTATGTCTCGGCTCTGAACAATCGACTAAAGTAGGGCTGTTTGTTGCGAAATGTGATGACACTGTCAGAGATGTTGATCACGGCGCCATGTTCTCTCAAGAAATTCATTCCGATAACCATGTCTTTACAGCATGAAGCGAGAACGACGAACGTCGCCACGAAAGTAGAGCCGCCGATGTCGAGCCTTGCTGTGGACATTCCGACAGGCATCAGTAATTGGCCGCCTGCCGTCCTTAAGTGAGGTCCCGTCCACCCTGTCTTTACTTTCTTGAGGCGTACGGCAAGGTCATCACTGATAATAGAGAAGTCAGCCCCGGTGTCGACTAAAGCTTTGACTCCACAAGAACGGTAAGGCCTGGGGTCACAGTTTCGTCGGTATTACGTCTTGTCGGCTTTACAGCGTCCTGAGGTGGGAGTAATGGGGGCTTTTTTTCTTCGTCTTGACAGCCTGCAACCTTACCCCCTGAGGTCGCCGCCTTCAGTTTCCCCGGTGTGGGCTGGGTGACCTCGCTCCTCTGGTGTCGGCAAAAGTGCGGCGCTACAACGAAGGTGACTGGGCAGGAGAAGGAGAGCGTGGTCGATGTCGGAAGACCGGCTCGTAATCAGTTATAGCCTCGTCATCATTGTTACGGCGGTCGTCGAATGGGTGTCGGGGTACCGGAGGTCCTTGAGAACCGACATCTCCACGGCGGGATACGTACTGGTTGGCATGTCAAATGTCATACCGTGGCCTGAAAAGGCGAGACGGATCGGCGCGGTGCCAGCAATAGCGGGCTATGTGGCCTACACCTCCGCAGTTGAAACAAAGTGGACGCCTGTCGGCAGTGCGCCAGGTGTCTGTTCGGCGAAGCTGTGGTTGCCGTGATGACTCCTCACGCGACGAAGGCCATGGCAAGCCAGAAGACGACTGGTCGTATGGGGGCTGGATGGATGGGCGCCACGGTGTCTCCCCTGTGGTGGTGACCAAGGAACAGTTGCAGGTGGGGGGTAATATGAAGGCGGAGCGGGTGGGGAGCTTCGAAGGGCGGCGGCGTACGTCATGGAACGTTGTTCGGGGGCAGGATCAGCTGTCGAGAATGCTTCGCGGATTTCATCACGGACGACTTGAGCGACAGATGCCATGGGTGTGTCCACTACCGGAGTCCGCAGCCTTTGCAATTCTTCACGAACAATCTCTCTAATCATGTCACGTAAGGAGCTATGGCTGTCAAACGTCACAGCGGCGGCCTGAGTTTGGGGGCTGCTGCACAAGCGGTCATATTGTCGGCAGCGTTGGTAAAGGGCCCGCTCGATAGCCGACGCTTCTTTGATGAAGTTCTCTACAGTGCTTGCGGGTTGCGCAGAAGTCCGGCGAACAGCTGCTCTTTCACGCCACGCATGAGGTAGCGCAACTTCCTATCTTCAGTCATCTGTGGGTCAGCCCTCCGAAATAAACGTGTCATGTCTTCGGCGAACATGGCGACCGTTTCATTGGGTTTTTGGACCCTTAGCTCTAGTAGTTGGTGGGCGCGGTCACGTCTGTCGACATTGGCAAAAGTATCAACCATCTTCTGGTGAAAGTCGGTCCATGTGGACAGGTTGCCTTCTCTGTTCTCGTACCAAGTACGAGCGCTGTCATCGAGATAGAAGTAGGCCCAGCCGAGCTTTTCCTGAGCAGACCAGTGGTTGATATTCGCAACACGGTCATAGTGGTCAAACCAGTCTTCTACATCTTCGTGTGCGCCACCACCAAAGCGTTTTAGCTCCAGTGATTGAAAAAAACGTTACCTGGGATGGAGCGGGAGGACTAGTGCCGAGAAGTACAGGCTGGGGGCTGGTGTTAGCCATTTCTAGATGTCCGGTAGATGTTTTCTGTGAGGGGTTGCAGTCTGGAGGAATACCTCGTAGCCGACGACTGAATCGATGGACAGGGGTTGCAGTAGGCACGTCCGGGCTGGATGAACGGCTCCCACTAGGAGTGTGAAGCATCGGGTAGTGTCACGGCCCAGCTCCTCCACCAGTGTCGCAGTGCAACGCGAACAAAAGATGACAGCAGCTTACGGCAGCAAAAAGAGCGTATTCAGGATCAGCTGTACAGCAAGATGCCTGCTTCGTTGTCGTTTCGAAAACCACCGGACCCACTAGCGGGAATCTACAAAACATTCCTATCACCGTTCTTTTTCATATAAACACGTGTCAATATATAACGGCCGATACATGTTAACAACTTCAGTGCCGCGAGGTATCAAATGAGCGTTGTCATTTTTATTTTTATCTACCCGTCCTATAATTTGGCCTGGGAGTGTAGTTTCTTGTGCATGCAACGATGATTTGGCTGGGGGCCATCCCATATGTCTGCAAGCCTTTACAGATTGAGTATCTTCGTACTAAGCGCGACACAGTGTATAATATTAGGCCATTACCAAAGGCAGCAGGACTAACGAACTTGTTTTTTTTCACTTTTTCGATTGATCCAACATTACTGTTGTAGGTTACAGATTCCAGCTCGTTTAAGGCTACATGAGAAAGTAGGGTCGTGGTTTCAGCTTCTTGATGAAAGTTCATATTCAACGAAAACTTTTTTTTGCCGCAAGCTAAAACTTCCATGGACATAAAGGAACACAATGAACACTGACACGTCTCGCGCGTGGTCACATATCTCCTTAAATGTGCTCGGAGAGTGTTTTTCTCGTTGTCAAACATTGTTGGCGCCAGTACAGTTCATCGTGTTCCTTAGTGTGCGCAGGAATGTTTCAGTGAAATACGCTACATGTCTCAAGCATAAGTCGGCAAACTTACTCATGCATTAGTCGACTCACTAGGACTGGCTCAGACGGGGATCGAGCCGTGAGTTCGAGTCTTAATGAGCCCGGTGGGTGCAAGCTTGCATTCTACAAACACAGCAGTGATGCAACGTGCATGTGCCGTAAAACGAAAGAACGAACTGCTCTTGCAGCACAAAATGCCTTTGGCTTCGTTTTATTGTTCGGCGTCACGTGACGAGTGTGAAGGGACGAAGCAAGTGACTGTTATGCTATACTTACATGACATCTCACGCAATCTTAAGAAGGTGGCGGCAAGAAACGCTGTGAACTAAAGCTTTTTTAGATGCGGAGCATCTAATACTCGAGGCTTGTAGTGCGGCGCCGTCCGCAAGCTTCCTCCTCCTTCTTCCACCATCTGTGCATCCCTTCCTCCTCTACACACCGCGCGCGCTTCACTCCTCCACCATCTGTGTACCCTTCCTCCTCTACACACCGCGTGCGCTTCTCCTCTTCACGAACATTCGCTAGCTGTATAATGTAGCGCGCATGCGCCGTCACGCTTCGAAAACATCGGCAGCTGACGCGCGCGCATGCGCCGTCGCGCTTCGAGAACATCGGCAGCTGACGCGCGCGCATGCGCCGTTGCGCTTCTCCCCCTTCTCGAACATTCGACAGCTGACAGTGCATGCGCCGTCGCGCTGTATATATACTCAAGGTCGGCGCTCGCTCGCTCAGTTGCCGCTCGTCAGTTGGTTTGTACGGCGCGTCGACGTCCAAGGTCGCGGTGAAATGAATTCCAACGAATCCACAAACACAATGATCGACGTCCCTTCGACCAGCGCCCGCCCTTTCGCATACGTGTGTACGTGTTCACTCATTTAACACCCCCTCCTACAACCACGTTAACCAATTTAGCCATCGACCCAAGTAAGTCGCAATTTAACACCCCATTTCACAACCACGTTAACCAATTTAGCCATCGACCCAAGTAAGTCGCACTTTAACACCCCGTTAACCAATTATATGCTCCGCATCCTCCTCAGTGTTCCCCCGAGGGAAGCTGCGGGCATTTTTTTTTCTGCGCCCTGCATTTTAGATAGCATATGTAAGTGCGTTGCGAAGCATGGGGCTCACATGCAATATTGCAAGGTCCAGATGCAATATTGCGCATGCATCAACACATTCAGTAGCCCCGCCGCGGTAGTCTAGTGGCTAAGGTACTCGGCTGCTGACCCGCAGAGAGCGGGTTCAAATCCCGGCTGCGGCGGCTGCATTTCCGATGGAGGCGGAAATGTTGTAGGCCCGTGTGCTCAGATTTAGGTGCACGTTAAGGAAGCCCAGGTGGTCTAAATTTCCGGAGCCCTCCACTACGGCGTCTCTCATAATCATATAGTGGTTTTGGGACGTTAAACCCCACATATCAATCAATCAATCAACACATTCAGTAGGTGTGAGACGTGCATCGTCTACAGCGTTTTTCTTGACCTGTGGTAAAGAACATATTGGGCAACAGGGAAGGTTTGTTAATGATATAGGATGCGCGAGCATGCCAATTTACTTCCTTTACAGGCATGGATCGGAACCTACCGCGAGCCGTTCCAAAACGTGTGGTTCTCAGCAATGTTTTGATGACTGGAAGGGCTTATGCGGGATGCAGTGCGAAATTATTCAAGCGTTTCAGATCTACAAACTTGGTTCCGATAAGAGTGTCAGCGCAGCATCTGTGTTTCTGAATGACAAGAAGCTCCGGTATCTGGACAGTGATTCCAGCATGTAATGATACGGGGCCTTCTGCGTGACTACTGTTCGCGCGCATGCTCACATCGGTTTCTTGTTCACGTTTTGATCGAATAAAGTCAGTTGATAGTCTACCATCTTTCCCGTCCCAGACTTGTCCCGGTTTCATCTGCTTTTCGCTCTGCTGGTCCACCAAGGATATATCTACGGACCGGTGGCGGAAAGCGCACACTGCAAGCGTGCCCGCAGTTCATATATAGATGGCGCCACAATTTCCTCTGCAAGTCACGCGGGTTCCTTTTACTAGCCTGTTTTATCTACAGTGTCGTAATCCTCATAAATACCGCGGCATAAGCATACGGCGCACAACTTGTCCTCGTGATGGGACATCGTGTGGTTAGTCTTCCGGCCACGAGCTACGGCGACGACGCCGAGCTGCGCGAGGTGTTTGTCTTGCTCGACCGCGACTGCGACCTGGAGCTGAACTTCGACGAGCTGAAGACAGCTGTGCGGGCGCTTGGCCTTGCCGTGAGCGAGGCCGAGATGGAGGAAGTGCGCGAAGAACTCGAGGCGTGCGCGGGGCACACGAACGTCGACTACGTGGGCTTTCTGTCGGTGCTGGCGAAGCTCGAGTTTGGACACCTTCAGCAGCCCGAGCACAGCAGTGAGCAGGAGAGGGAAACGCGCAGGGCGCTTGAGATACTCGACCCTGATGGTGAGTGTTTATACTTTGTTCCGCTTGGTAAACGCTTATGTAAAATTATTCAGAGCAGCATTCTAGCCAGGTTGGTGATCCGTTACGATTGAGTATATGACTGTGCAACAGAATGTACACGGACGAAAGACAAAAGGGCTGGGTGTGTCTTCGCTTTCGTCTGTCTTTTGGAGCGCAACCCCTGAGCGCTGCTCCTGCGTTGAGCGGCGTCGGCATCGTTGTAACGGTAAAGGGGAACGATGACAAAAGAGCGAATGCGGAGTTGAGTGTCTGACGTCGAGACATTGCAGTGAGCGTGTGTGCCCTTTCACGCTCACAGCCACGTCTTATTTACTCGCCATGTGATCCTGAATTACGACGAGGCCACCAATATCGAAGTGACGTTCAGCCGAAAAAAAAAACGTTTTGGGA
Source organism: Rhipicephalus annulatus (assembly GCA_013436015.1). NCBI lineage: Eukaryota > Metazoa > Arthropoda > Arachnida > Ixodida > Ixodidae > Rhipicephalus > Rhipicephalus annulatus. The sequence continues at coordinate 3,812 of WOVY01011641.1, read as the reverse complement.
TTACTGAAGAAGTGAACCCTTCACCTTGTCTGAAGAAGCGAACCCTTCACCAACAGTTTGCCCTTGTCAAAGTGAGCGCGCCACGAATTGAACAGAGCGATCCCTACTGCAGTACCCAACGTGTAATCTGCTAGCCTTTTCGCGAGCGATAAAAAGGCGTGGCTGTAAGTGCGCAAGGATACGCACGCGCACTGCAGCTGGACACCAGGCGCTCAACGTCAGGCAGCGCGTCGATACAGAGCCTTAGTTTTATCTAGGAGCCTACATGACCAATGGCTGCTCTCGTGTCTAGACTTCATTTTGCCGACGGGTGTACCTGCTGTTTGGCTCGCGCCGGTGCATGTCCAATAATGATAGCTTGGCTCACCATACAGTGCATATCGTTCAGGAATAAAAACGTCAATAGCACTCAGTGCTACAGCTATGATGCCCAATGTAGACCATATAGAATACATTTCGTGCTACTGCTTACCTTTTTGAAAATGAAAGACGTGACATTCTCGCAGTTACAGACCACTTAAACGAAACGTTCTCGCCTTGAACAGAATCTTTAGTGGTATTGCGTATCGCAGTTAGTACCGAAAGTGCTCCTGCGATTTCTGATCGCTGCTGGACCGATCAACCATCTTTAGATAGCAGACAAACTGTTACTACGTTGGCGGCATCAGCAGTGGACAGCCTCGTCTTTCGTGGTCCTTTCCTTTACCCCGTTGCAATGCGGCAAGTTGGTACTTGCTTAATGACATGTGTGTCATTTGTCAATTTGACATGTGTGTCAATTTTCGCCTACATTTTCTATGTAGGCGAAAATGCTTGAGGCCCGTGTTGCTTAGATTCAGGTGCGTGTTAAAGAACGCAGGGGATCGATTACGAGAAACGCAGTGTACGGCATCTCTCATTACCGTATGGTGACTTCGGTATGTTAACCCCAACAATTAATAACAATTCATGGCCACATTATGTCCGTACTGTTGTGACCTCACGCGTTTTCGCGCACTGCAGGCACTGGCTCTGTGAGCGTCCGGGACCTTCGCTGGCTACTGACGACCGTTGGGGAGAAGCTCAGCCCCGAGGAAGTCGACCAGGTTTTGGGCGAGCTGGGACGCAGTGGCGAAGGGGACCACCGCGTGCCCTACAAGGAACTCGTCGACATGCTCTTCAGGGACGGATGATTGACCTCAACGCTGTATTTCTATATATAGATAAGTTGTTTATACTCTTTAATTGGTCTCTCATATAAGGGGTGTAGGTTAATAAACCGACTTCATTGTTCAGCTTGGTCTCTAATGTTGTGACCGGCGCCGGAGCTGAAGAGGGAGCGGCGCTCCTTTAATCTTCAAACAAGTAACCGAACGACCGGCTGCCTACTGTTAGGACCGGCGCCAGGTCTGACAATGGATCGGCGTTCCTTTTGATGTTCCTTTTTAGTCGCCAAACGGGTTGGCGGCCTGTGTCCGCCATGTATTGTTCCCCCCTGGCCGGAGGGGTGCGGCGTCTTGCCGCCACGACACCGTGAGCAGTTCGGGAGACCACAAGTGCAGCTTCTTCTTTGGAAGATGACGGCGGCGGCGGAGGCCGGAAATCGTCCCGCTAATTGAACGAGTCGTTCGGCGACCATTTGAAGCTTGTTTACGGCGGCCCTTTCGATGGATGCAGTCATCAACTTCAGACCCCTCGCCCAGCGACACCCCTTGACGAGGAGGAGCCACGTTCGTGCCACATGGCCGTGCAGTGACCACGCTTCAATTTTGAACGTTCACGTGGACCGTGCGTGCTCGTCACCCTCGCGGGTAATGTGTGATCCGTGGTTGGACGGTGCCCTCTGTACGCGGTCCCCGATCTAGGGATCTGGGGAGGACAGACCCTTTATAATGAGCCCCCACGGCTCATTCGGTGTGCTTTTTTTTCGAGAAGAGAACCAGGCAGAACAGAGCAGAACCGAGCAGAAACCATGTAGAACCAAGCACCATGGAGCGCTATGTTAGGAGTCATGTAGAGGCCTGCCACGTTTGAGGGCTCACCGTGTAGGGAGTTCGCAATGTATATATTGTAAATAAACCCTCTTCAAGTCTCTCTTCCTCCTGCCTCGACAACTTCATCCCGGACCCCCGGTGTCTGGAAACCCCGGTCGCAACAACTGGTTGGCAGCGGTGGGATACGAGTCTGCGACGGAGAGCGACATGTACAGGAGGCCAGCCGAAAGCCCTGGAACTCGGCGGGATCGAAGCAGCGTACCACCACCGCACGTAAATGGTGTGAGTGCCTGGCTTTGTGCTTGAGATATATCGAGTCTTTTAGCCTAGATTCGTTAAAAGATAGATATAACCAACAACTGCCTGGCCACTGTGGTTGTTATCTCAGCACAAGGCAGCACTGGATGATTATCTGAGCAAGTACGCTAAAGCAGGAAAGCTTAGATGATTCAATAGGAACAAGTGGTAATGTTTCAAAATTTCTAAGGGTACGTTGCGGGTTAAATTTTAGGATGTTGTAAAAAGCAGGAGTGAAAAATTAACAAGAAAAAGTAGAGAGGGATGTTGGCCACGTAGTGCTACTTGGGTGCTTAAGCTTGTGGTCTCCGCTGTGAGATTTGCCAGGCTTCATTTCTCTAGACCCAGAATTGAAAACGCTGGTGGGTTTGTGTTTTGTCACAGCTGAGCCAAAGCAAAGTAGTCGCCATGGATCTTACGAGATTGACAAGAGAGAACCTGCTGAACCTGTGTTTGGGATCTGGAGCTAGATTTAATGATGATATGCCTGCTTCTAAACTCCGCGAAGTGATTCTCGAAAGCAATAGTGACAATGAGGAAATCGAGCACTTCGGGAATATTACTTATTGGACCAGGAGGAGGAAGTACAAAGGGCGCAAAGAAAGGAAGATGGCGCCAGGAGGAATTGGAAGCTGAGCGCAGGCATGAAGAACATATAAAAAGGATGCAGGAATTAGATGAAGAGATAGAAAGGCTTAATTGTGAATGGTGGCATTGCAGCAGAGTGGTCAATCCATAGATGTAGCGCACGAACGGTGCGATGTAGCGGCGGTGCCATTTAAGACCGAAGCGAAGGCTACAGGTCAGACATCTGTAGATGAAGTGCACGAACGGTGCGACGTAGCGGCGGTGCCGATTAAGGCCGAAGAGAGGGCTACAGGTCAGAAATTTGCAGATGTACCGCACGAACGGTGCGTTTCAGCAGCGGTGCCGTTTAGGGCCGAAGAGAGTGCTGCGGGTCTGATATCTGTAGATATAGCGGCGGTGCCGTTTGAGGCCAAAGAGAAGGCTAGTGCCTGTAAGGGAATGGAACAGGTTTTTAACCCATTCTGAGGGAAAAGAGCTCGCCGGTCACAGCAGGGTGTGAGGGTTCCGTGGTGGTGGGAAACGAAGTTAAGATTAACAGAGTGTTCCATCGAACCTTGCAGCCCTGTAGACCATGTTGATGAGCGTCAGAGGCGGACGAAAGGCTCCAGGTTTGGCACCAAGGAATGTGCCAAACGGAGAAAGCGTCCGAAAAACAGAAGCGCGGCAAGGCTCGCGATCAGCGCGGCGCGTTTGACGAGGACCTTCAAACGGCGTGGCGGATTTGCGAGAAAAGGCCCGTTGTCTTCTCTGACTGGCTTAAATCGCATGCGTCTGAGCGGCCGGAGAGTAAGGAACGAAGTGCGCAATCTACGCGGCCGCGGTCTAACGATGAACTGATAGGCAATCATCAGGACTGGGCGCGCGAGATGGCGGAGGAGCATATCGGTGATGAAGAACGTCAGAGTAGGACGAAAGGCTCCCAGGTCCGCACAAAGAAGCGTGCACGGGGAGAAA
>WOVY01011640.1:0-233060 GCA_013436015.1 Rhipicephalus annulatus | reverse complement strand
CGTGTCGGTGGCTGTAAGGTATTGCTGGAGCCCCTTGATTATATGAAGCAGCCCACTGTGGTGAAGCTGCTGTTGTGACCGGCGCCGGAGCTGAAGAGGGAGCGGCGCTCCTTTAATCTTCAAACAAGTAACCGAACGACCGGCTGCCTACTGTTAGGACCGGCGCCAGGTCTGACAATGGATCGGCGTTCCTTTTGATGTTCCTTTTTAGTCGCCAAACGGGTTGGCGGCCTGTGTCCGCCATGTATTGTTCCCCCCCTGGCCGGAGGGTGCGGCGTCTTGCCGCCACGACACCGTGAGCAGTTCGGGAGACCACAAGTGCAGCTTCTTCTTTGGAAGATGACGGCGGCGGCGGCGGCCGGAAATCGTCCCGCTAATTGAACGAGTCGTTCGGCGACCATTTGAAGCTTGTTTACGGCGGCCCTTTCGATGGATGCAGTCATCAACTTCAGACCCCTCGCCCAGCGACACCCCTTGACGAGGAGGAGCCACGTTCGTGCCACATGGCCGTGCAGTGACCACGCTTCAATTTTGAACGTTCACGTGGACCGTGCGTGCTCGTCACCCTCGCGGGTAATGTGTGATCCGTGGTTGGACGGTGCCCTCTGTACGCGGTCCCCGATCTAGGGATCTGGGGAGGACAGACCCTTTATAATGAGCCCCCACGGCTCATTCGGTGTGCTTTTTTTCGAGAAGAGAACCAGGCAGAACAGAGCAGAACCGAGCAGAACCATGTAGAACCAAGCACCATGGAGCGCTATGTTAGGAGTCATGTAGAGGCCTGCCACGTTTGAGGGCTCACCGTGTAGGGAGTTCGCAATGTATATATTGTAAATAAACCCTCTTCAAGTCTCTCTTCCTCCTGCCTCGACAACTTCATCCCGGACCCCCGGTGTCTGGAAACCCCGGTCGCAACAACTGGTTGGCAGCGGTGGGATACGAGTCTGCGACGGAGAGCGACATGTACCGGAGGCCAGCCGAAAGCCCTGGAACTCGGCGGGATCGAAGCAGCGTACCACCACCGCACGTAATGGGGTGAGTGCCTGGCTTTGTGCTTGAGATATATCGAGTCTTTTAGCCTAGATTCGTTAAAAGATAGATATAACCAACAACTGCCTGGCCACTGTGGTTGTTATCTCAGCACAAGGCAGCACTGGATGATTATCTGAGCAAGTACGCTAAAGCAGGAAAGCTTAGATGATTCAATAGGAACAAGTGGTAATGTTTCAAAATTTCTAAGGGTACGTTGCGGGTTAAATTTTAGGATGTTGTAAAAAGCAGGAGTGAAAAATTAACAAGAAAAAGTAGAGAGGGATGTTGGCCACGTAGTGCTACTTGGGGGCTTAAGCTTGTGGTCTCCGCTGTGAGATTTGCCAGGCTTCAATTTCTCTAGACCCAGAATTGAAACGCTGGTGGGTTTGTGTTTTGTCACAGCTGAGCCAAAGCAAAGTAGTCGCCATGGATCTTACGAGATTGACAAGAGAGGACCTGCTGAACCTGTGTTGGGATCTGGAGCTAGATTTTAATGATGATATGCCTGCTTCTAAACTCCGCGAAGTGATTCTCGAAAGCAATAGTGACAATGAGGAAATCGAGCACTTCGGGAATATGTACTTATTGGACCAGGAGGAGGAAGTACAAAGGGCGCAAAGAAAGGAAAGATGGCGCCAGGAGGAATTGGAAGCTGAGCGCAGGCATGAAGAACATATAAAAAGGATGCAGGAATTAGATGAAGAGATAGAAAGGCTTAATTGTGAATTGGTGGCATTGCAGCAGAGTGGTCAATCCATAGATGTAGCGCACGAACGGTGCGATGTAGCGGCGGTGCCATTTAAGACCGAAGCGAAGGCTACAGGTCAGACATCTGTAGATGAAGTGCACGAACGGTGCGACGTAGCGGCGGTGCCGATTAAGGCCGAAGAGAGGGCTACAGGTCAGAAATTTGCAGATGTACCGCACGAACGGTGCGTTTCAGCAGCGGTGCCGTTTAGGGCCGAAGAGAGTGCTGCGGGTCTGATATCTGTAGATATAGCGGCGGTGCCGTTTGAGGCCAAAGAGAAGGCTAGTGCCTGTAAGGGAATGGAACAGGTTTTAACCCATTCTGAGGGAAAAGAGCTCGCGGTCACAGCAGGGTGTGAGGGTTCCGTGGTGGTGGAAACGAAGTTAAGATTAACAGAGTGTTCCATCGAACCTTGCAGCCCTGTAGACCATGTTGATGAGCGTCAGAGGCGGACGAAAGGCTCCAGGTTTGGCACCAAGGAATGTGCCAAACGGAGAAAGCGTCCGAAAAACAGAAGCGCGGCAAGGCTCGCGATCAGCGCGGCGCGTTTGACGAGGACCTTCAAACGGCGTGGCGGATTTGCGAGAAAAGGCCCGTTGTCTTCTCTGACTGGCTTAAATCGCATGCGTCTGAGCGGCCGGAGAGTAAGGAACAGAAGTGCGCAATCTACGCGGCCGCGGTCTAACGATGAACTGATAGGCAATCATCAGGACTGGGCGCGCGAGATGGCGGAGGAGCATATCGGTGATGAAGAACGTCAGAGTAGGACGAAAGGCTCCCAGGTCCGCACAAAGAAGCGTGCACAGGGGAGAAAGCGTCCGAAGGGCAACAAAAAGGCAAAGCTCGAGATGAGCACAACGCGTTTGAGTAAGGGTTTCAAACGGCGTGGTAAAATCGCGAGAAAAGTGCCGTTGTCATCTCTGACGGGTCTGTATCGTATGCGTCCGAACCGCCGGAAAAGAAAAGCGCATCGTACGCGGCAGTGTTTGAAGGATAGATTGCTAGGCAATTATCCAGACAGTCCGCGCGAAAAATCAGATGAGCATGTGGGTGCTGGTGAGCATCAGAGATGGGCGAAAGGCTCCGTAGACGGCACCAAGAGACGTGCAAAACGGAGAAAGCGCCGTAAAAACAGGCAGGCAAAAATCGCGACGCGTTTGAGGAATGTATTCAAATGGCGGAGCGAAATTTCAAGAAAGTTGCCGTATCGCAAGCGTCCAAGCGGCCAGAGAACAAAGAAAAGAGAAGCGCATTGTGTGCGTAAGTGGTCGAGGGGCAAGAGACCCTTCCGTTGTTCTCGCGGTGCATTGGACGGGGTGCGGGGCAAAAGAGTCGGTGGTTTTCGAGGGGCAGGAAGCGACAGCAAGTCGGCTTCGAGGAACGTCGCGGGGTTCGGTAGCAGGGCGATTGACGCGTGTTGTAGACCCCGCTTCTCGAGAAAATCGTTCCGGGCGCGACCACCGCGAGTTCGACTCAGAGTTGTTGCGAACAGCTGTTAGCCTCTCGGAAAACGTCGACTCGGGACTGTTGAAAGGAACATTTTGTTTGTTTTTGTGATTTTGTAAATAACTCGTTTGTACTTTGTTTTCGTTAGCGCTCTATCATTTTGGTAGCCTATATGCGTTGTATAGATCTATTGGAAGGATAGTGACACGCATTAGAGCGTACAGAATTAGGCGTTTGTCATCGGCACCGGAGTTGGTTTGTATGCGTCCGAGCCGCCGGACAAAACGAAAAAAAAAAAAAAAAGCACGTTGGGTAGAAAGGCAGACCCTTTCGTCGCTCTATCGACGGCATGTTTGATGGACTGCGGGAGTGCGAGGTACTCAGCGAGAGTAAGAACGCAGGTTGTCAGCGCAGAGCTTTGCGGGGGTCGGAGGCGAAGCGAATGGGTTTTGCCATTGTTCCATTTCCCGTTCGCCTAGAAAGACCCACAGGACGCGACACCGCGCGTTAGTCCCAAAAAGGAGTAGACATCCGTGAGCTTTTGACGATGGTCATTAGTGGATTTATTTTGTTTTGAAATTTGCTTTTGACTGTTTAAGTTGTTTTGGATTTTAATGTGTTTTTTAAGAATCTCGTCTACCAAATAGTGTTTAGGTAACACATTTTTTGGTTTTGTTCATTTCTTGGGCGTTGTACGTTTAGCTAAGGTAAGCGTTGTGCGATTGCATAAACGACACGCATAGGAGCCTGCGTCATGGTAGATACGTGTAAATGAGCAGGAGCAACGTTATGAACTAATTATGACTGAGCGTAGAGACGCAAAGTTATTGCTTGCGAGATTTTTCAGGATTCATGCGAAACTTTTTTTGTTGTTCATTTAATGTTTTGTTCGCATGTGTCCGGTGTGTAAGAAAAGCTAGCTCGTGAGTTTATATGTATGCTTTGTGAAAGTGGCAACAGCAAGGGAACGGTTAGGTGGTATCTCCTCCAGGCAGGCGCACTGTGATGTGCGTTTGCGGATGTATAATAAAGATGTTCCTAATGCAGGTGCAGCACGGCAGTTATGCTTTCGTCTTCTCAAAAGGAATTGACGACTGGCTTTGGCGGCACTAAATTTCGGGAACTAAAAGATAGCGTGAAGTAAAATGCTTCATTTTATGAGTATGATACCTGGTGGGTTACGGCGGATTACTCACGCAAGCACTCGGGTATGCCACGGTGAGCGCATCACTTGACAATTAGTTTTCTTGAAAGCAGTTTGATGGGAAGATTATTATCGGATCGGGATTAGGAGTTTTGGTGAAACCTCAGAGAAACGTCCCGATTGCTGCTTTGTGTTTGGTAATACTGCTTAAGTAAGGTTGCTTTTGGATAATTTGTCGGACTCGACGTGTCTCAGTGCGGGCAGGGTGCTCTCCCGTGCCTGTGGTGGTGTGTATGAATGCTTTTCCCAGAGGGGAGCCACAAGGAACGAGAGGGAAAGAGTCCTTGGCTGAGCGTCATCAGCAGTGGCCTGGAAGACAGCACTACACAGCGACACTTCGAGCAACCTGTGCAGCTGGTCACCCTCAGGTCGCTTCTCCCGCCGGCGGACGAGCTGTTGTGACCGGCGCCGGAGCTGAAGAGGGAGCGGCGCTCCTTTAATCTTCAAACAAGTAACCGAACGACCGGCTGCCTACTGTTAGGACCGGCGCCAGGTCTGACAATGGATCGGCGTTCCTTTTGATGTTCCTTTTTAGTCGCCAAACGGGTTGGCGGCCTGTGTCCGCCATGTATTGTTCCCCCCCTGGCCGGAGGGTGCGGCGTCTTGCCGCCACGACACCGTGAGCAGTTCGGGAGACCACAAGTGCAGCTTCTTCTTTGGAAGATGACGGCGGCGGCGGCGGCCGGAAATCGTCCCGCTAATTGAACGAGTCGTTCGGCGACCATTTGAAGCTTGTTTACGGCGGCCCTTTCGATGGATGCAGTCATCAACTTCAGACCCCTCGCCCAGCGACACCCCTTGACGAGGAGGAGCCACGTTCGTGCCACATGGCCGTGCAGTGACCACGCTTCAATTTTGAACGTTCACGTGGACCGTGCGTGCTCGTCACCCTCGCGGGTAATGTGTGATCCGTGGTTGGACGGTGCCCTCTGTACGCGGTCCCCGATCTAGGGATCTGGGGAGGACAGACCCTTTATAATGAGCCCCCACGGCTCATTCGGTGTGCTTTTTTTCGAGAAGAGAACCAGGCAGAACAGAGCAGAACCGAGCAGAACCATGTAGAACCAAGCACCATGGAGCGCTATGTTAGGAGTCATGTAGAGGCCTGCCACGTTTGAGGGCTCACCGTGTAGGGAGTTCGCAATGTATATATTGTAAATAAACCCTCTTCAAGTCTCTCTTCCTCCTGCCTCGACAACTTCATCCCGGACCCCCGGTGTCTGGAAACCCCGGTCGCAACACTGCCTAGCAAAACTGATTTCGGGCTGATTAGCTTATGGCTACATTTAAGCCAGATCCTTCTCTGATAACTTCATAAATAATATTAACATTGGAATCCTCATGTGCAACTGGAAAGAAAAACGATTTGCTATTTTAATGGCTTTTCTTCATTGGATATAAATGCTGGTTTTTATTTTTCTTAGCCAAAAAAAAAATCATCACTGTTACAATAATACAAATGCTACAGTTCTTCGGGGCTAGATATTGTATGCCCAACCTCATGGTGACCATGTAATGCCTTGCAGCTTATGCCTCCATATGCAAACTGCCCAAGCCAAGCACATCCTCAGTTAATCTCCAATTGCAACACAATTTCTTAAAACTGGGTACACAATGGTAATGCACAGTGCGACTTCCAATGAGTATGCTTTTATAAAAATCTTTGAAAAGGACAAAATAACAGCACAGCAATGCACCGTGCAATATTTGTTTCTTGCAGTCCAGGCTGTTAATCCTTTTTTATCTATTTCTCCTTTGCTTTGCGCTTAGGAGAACTTTTGAAGGCAGATATCTAGCAAGGGTGTTAGAGAGGAGAGGTAAGACTGTGAAGTCACCACTGCTTTCTCTGCGTGCACGCACTAGCTTTTGCTATGATGTAACTCATCACCATGAAACATTACCTAATGACTGACATCTACGGTCTGTCCCACAGCCCTATCCAGTCATCAGTTTCAAAAAGCATTGCAGTGTCCCACTAAGTTTGCCACTGATTTCACAAGCTGTTTGTCAAGTCATAGGGGAGCACAGTAAAAAGGGAGCCACATTATGAGCTCCCTGCTAGATGAGCTCAAAATACTTGGCGCACATATTCGAAGCATCACGTGCAGATTGCGAACAATTTACTATAGAGTGTGAAAAGTGTTGCTCGCTTCTAGAACTGTGATATGCACCAATGTTGCATGAGTGCCAATTCAAAAAGCAGTGCTCATATAATTTCATTTCAACAAGGAAACCCCAGTAGTTTGGGACTACAGCGACACACAACAGTTAACAGTATTTACTCGCATAATAGGCACACTTTTTTCCCAGACAATCCGGCTCGAAGTACGGGGTGCGCCTATTACACAGGGAGAAATTTCCGAAAATTTTATTTCCGACTACAGCACAGACCATTCATAACGAACGTCGCCGAGGTCACAAACATCCACACTACAGACAGAACAACCTTCTTCATAGGCTACACTAGCAGAAAACATGTTGAGAGCATGCAGTCCCGCATGTCCAAATATCTAGGCATGCATCGCGGTGGGCATTCAAATTTCCAAAAATTAACATTGAAAGATCTGCATTATCATCAAAACGAACGCGGAGAAGAAAAAAAAATCGCCAGGCCTGCACGGAACGTGCAGCACTCTTAGAGCGAAAGCTGAAACAGCGGCCTTTCACAGCCTTTTTTTGACACTCCTCAGGTAGCTGCTGCAGGCACACTTGCAGGGTACCCGCTATGACATTAATCATTGTGTAGTAGGCAGGCATTCATCATGCCATCTTTCATCATTGTTCGAAGAAACGTGGTTCCCAGTGCACATTTGCAAGAAACATTGTGCAATTCTTTTATGCTGTGGCTGATGGCGATAAAAAATTATGCCAGCAGCTTTTGAAATTCTCACAATTCCCCACAGTGGGTTTGTGCCACAGTTAATAGGTGAACAAGATCAAGCTTTTGTAAAGATTTGGAGCAATCAATGACCTACTCATAGCACATTTCGCATTATGCAACACCTGGTATTTCCTTTATTGTTCTAAAATGCTTTATTATACTAATATTAAGCCGATTCCTTTCCTGACTTCAGGTGTGCCTAAGGCCAGTTTGCAAGGCTGTTCCAAGCAGCAGCGTGGGTCAGTCGTAGAATACTGGGCTGGCAGGCAGGGTACCCAAGCTCAAATCCTATTGTGTTTTTAGTGTTCTTAATTTACTGAGTTTTTTTTTCATCTTTCGTGCGATAGTGGTTACAAACACCAGCGGCGGGGAACAACTACGACCGCACGTGACCTGTGTAGTGATGTCATAACAGCTATCGCTGCAAAATATGAAAAGGAAGTGCTATCGCAGAAATTCGCCAATTACATTTCATGCCACTTGAATCAAGTGCATCATCACGATCGAAGTTTTGTGCGCTGAACGGTATGGATTGTACGATTTCACGAGCTCACACCCCATATTCAAAGCTTACCATCAAATCGCGAACCACCATTCGAGTATTACAAGTGCCATCCACACCCCTTTCCTTTAAGTAGAGCCACCGAAAAGAGTTACGTAGATTCCGCACAAAGCCGAAACATTGATCGCCTGCGACCACCACCGAAAAGCACCAACCATGATTAGGCCTCGCTAGTCTATGATTCGGCATGTTGTTGCAGGAAGTTTGTACACGACAACATGAAGATTGGGCGCTGAAAAGATCGCACTCAAGCAACTGATCCAAGAGCAACGTGCATGATACGGTGTTTAAGTTCGCGGCCTGTAAAGCAACGACAACAAAAGTCTTCCGACCTTGTGCAAGTCCGCGTAGTAGCAGCAAACGCGAAAGCTCAGCTCACATTAGAAAGTCGAAAAGCTTTTAAATTTGTGAACAAAGTAGCAAACATGATAACAACGGTGTTTTTCCGGACAAGAAACTGAATGCGTACTTGACGAGCATGCGATCTCACGTTCCTTGCGAAGCGCACGCGACCGGGGTTATGCCGGCTACGGTGCAAAGGTTACTCTGACACCCAAGCAACCGCTCTTCCTCGTCCCTATGAGAACCCGCGGAGCTGGCGCAGTGCTGCCGTGCTTTTTTAGGGGCGAAGCTCCTTGGGGTGTGGGTCTTTCCCTCTTTCATAGTATGTATGTACTGTGAAACCTCGTTAAACCATAGTTGGCCAGGCTCAGAAAAAGTACGTACTAAACGATAGTACTGCTTAACCGAAATAGCGTCAGGTCGCTCACTTACCTGTCAAAAAAAGAAACCTTCAGGGAGGGCGATGAAAGAACAAAAAACGTGCAGTAATTTATTAACTTCGCGTGACAAAGTCTGTAATCTTCATTTGACGACGCGGCGGTCTAGCAGCAACAACAGCAGCCTCAAACTCACTTACGCTGTGAGCCAGCTTTTCCGCCAGCCCCCTCTTTTCGGCAAATACCCGCATGACGCTGAAGCAATGGGCAGCTTCGGCCACTGTCGGACCTGGACCACCCGTGTTGTCGCTTTTCATGTTGTCCTCATCACTATCATTTGGTGACACTTCGACAATCAAGGCGACAATGGCTTCGTCGGACATGTCCGGAGATGTCTGCTTATCGCTCTCTGCGTCTCTGAAGTCGGAGAAGGAAATGCCTTCCGTAACGCCCTGCCGCTCCAACACTTCAGCTAGCAGAGTTTCGCAAGCTTCGTCTACGATGTCCGAAGTCTGGTCGCTGGTGTCACTGGCTTTATCTGCGTCGCCCGCACATACACTGAAGCCAGCACGCTTGAAGCAATTTTGAACTGTCATTGCTTCAACCTGCCGCCACAAGTATTCGAGCAGGTGAATCGCGCCAATCAGGTCGATGGAGAATAATTTGCCACATTCAATGGCGAGAAGAAATCTGCTCAGCAGATTCTTCTTGTTGAGCTGTTTTACAGCTCGAATGATGCCTTGGCCCAAAAGCTGGGCAATCGCTGTTGTGTTTGGTGGCAGAAACGCCAACTTCACAGCCGTCAGGTTGTCCAGGGCAACGTGCGCTGCAGCGTTGTCTAAAATAATAACGACTCTTCTGTTCTTAGCTGCAAAACGAGGATCGATGAGGCGCATGTACTCCTCAAAGAGTTTTGCCGTCATCCATGCTTTGGTGTTGCTGCGATAAATGACCCCTGATGGCAACCGGGCACCTTTGAAACATCTAGGCTTCGCCAACTTTCCAATCACGAGGAGCGGAGTTTTGTCGGCTCCAGTCATGTTTACGCAAAACGCCACTGATATTCTGTCTTTTCCATGCTTGCCGCCGGTGCACGTTTCGCCTTTGAACGCGAGCGTTTTGTCTGGTAGCAGCTTAAAGAATAGCGATAGCGCCGATTCGTCCATATTAAAGATGTCATCAGGTGCGTAGTCTTCCAAGATGTTCTTCAGCTGACCATTTTGCCGCTGCTCCGCGCCATCCACTTCAGCAGCAGCAACTTCTCCAGAAACAGTCCTCGTGGTAATGCCGTGCCTCGCCTGAAATCTGGCCAGCCAGCCATTGCTGCACACTAACTTGTCATGGTTGAGCTGCGAGGCAAAAACCAGGGCCTTCTCCACAAGCAGAGGTCCGCTGATAGGCAGATTTTTTGACCGTGCAGCTTTTAGCCACTTCACCAGCGCCTCCTCTACATCCGAAAATGCCGAACCGCGTAGCCGGCACCTTTCGCAGTTGCAGCAGCACTGCCGAGCAACTTCTCTCTGGAATTCCGAATTCCACACACCGTGGTTAACGGCAGGTTGTTTTCGCGTGCCAATGCTGATTTTTTCGTGCCACTTTCAATAGCACGAATTATGTCCGGTTTCTCCTCTATTTTCAGCACTCGATGCTTTTGTCCCAGCTTCGGCATGACGCAAGTACGAAGCAGCACAAGCACACATACACAACACGTGAAAAACAACGCGAGAGCAGTACGGCACGGATCAACCAGAGAACACCTATGCACGGCACCAAAGGAACAAAGAAAGCAAAGCAAGCGCACACCGTGTTTGCGTGTTTGTGCAAAGCGCCATCGCGTGGACAACACCAGAAGCCTAGCCGGCCGAGTGCTTCTTGTTGCAGAAAAATCCAAGAGATGGCGCTCACCAACACAGCCGCCATCATCATTAACACAAACAAGCGAGGCGTGTTTCAATCTCTGGGGCTTGCTGTTCTGTCGGGACGCCCAGTGGGGGAACGGCATGTCGCGGCGAGTGCGCAACGAAAATTGGAAAAACTACTTATTAACCAATACATACGCGATAAGCTGGTACAGCTTATGCAGATACAAAATGCATTATGTTCAATGGCCGCCGAGTCGGTGATTTGACTTCACTATTTCTAAAACGAAACTACTGTTTGCGCGGGTACAGTTTAACGAGGTTTCACTGTATGTATGTATGTAGCCACCTCTAGTTTATGAATTGCTCAATAGATGGCATTGCATGTATATGTCCTCGGAAATAATATCACTAGATGGTGTTGTGGTTTCAGTGGGATTGTACTGATGGACGGACGGACAGACATACAGACGCTTCAGCCCACTCATCATCATTCACTCCGTGGATGTGTTGCAATTTTTTTTTTCCTCTCTTCAGTTAATGTAAAAGGGCCGTGCAAATACGGTACTGAAGTACTGATCACGGACAAGTTTGGGGTGTGTGCCTATTAAGTGTGGAAATTTTAAAAATTTGATTTCTCGCTACTAAACTAGGGGTGCGCGTGTTATGCAAGTAAATATGGTACTTTTTGAAGTGCCGTTCACGTGAGAGTGACAACATTGCCTGGGCGTTTTGATTGGTTTGACGGGACAAGTCTCACGTAATACTAATATGGTGCCTGCTAGGCCACTCTATTGTGTTCCAAAAATTATAAAAACACTACTAATACTTTCTCAGATACAAAAAAAAAGATTTCCGTTTTTACTATGAAATTTCAAAAGCAATCCCAGAACGACACTAGGGGTGCTGCACAACTGCCATCATGAGGCAAGTCTGCCAGTATGGATCTATAAATGAGTGCGGTGATCAGAAACAGCGTTTAATATCAACAGGAGAGCAAAATGCAAAAGGTACCATTTCTTTGTGTTGTCTGCTTGAGTTTTGAACTTTAAAGACTAGTAACATCAGTTTTCGTGCACAATTTCTTAATTATTTTGGCGTTCATCACAGCAATCATTGCTACATGCATTCTAGCGCTAAATAAGGCAGTCGCAAAATAAAACCACACCCACTCAAACCAAGCAAGTGTACCTGTAGCTATTTCTACGAATGGGCTCCAACTTGTGGGCTAGGATGGAGACCGGGTGTGCCTTGTCAGCTTCTGTGCGTGTCGGAACTTCAGCCGTGCTCTCCCCAGCGGTGTCGGGGCGCTGGATAGGCTGCTGCTGTGAAGGCCGCGGTGCGAGGCGTACTTTCTCGGGAACCTTGAATGGGCTCTGCATGCACGGGGACAGAACTTTAGTTACAACTGCACAGCTAACCAAAACAATGCTTCGAGTGAACACGCCTACATTTTTTTAGCCACTGCAATGTAAAGCAAAAATGTCTGCCAATATAAATGTGGAAGTAAAATTTTTCAAAAAGTAAGCAGCTTCATAATTCACAAAGGTCTGAAGACTAGGCTCCTAAACTTGCCCAGATATGGCACTATGCATCCTGTTAACACACACACCATGTCCAAAGCAATCTGGCCAGCTAGGAGTTTCCAAAACTAAGTTCAGACATTTTTTAAATTATGAGTAATGAGTGATTTCTTAAATATGAATAAACTTCAGAAAAGAATGAACTGTATCATTATCATCATTCAAAACTGAAGCTGCAAAAATAACAAAAAATGCCGACTCTCACTTAATTTTTTTTTACGTTGCTTTTCTTTGGAATAGTCATGTGCACAGGTGCTAAGTACAAGTAATGTAAAAAATACAACTCTAAACACTATATGTAATACCCTCACTTTATTTTTGTCACTACAGAAAGGTAATGATGTCAGGCAACAAAAACAAAATGTGGAAATTGGCAAAAGCGAATTGCAGATGTGTTCTTCAGGATCCCAGGCTTTCTTTAATGTTGCTCAAAACAATGTAGATGGCATATCCTGTAGAACTCCCAACCTCATGCTCCCCAGAATGTAGCAACCATTGAGCCTCAGAAAGACGGGTGCTTGAGCAAGTTCGTGTCCTGGGTGCCTCTATAGTGTACGTCCCCGTTTCATAGGACTCGTTTGTTTCGCATACACTAAGCAACCTGCTGTATCAGCCAAGCTGTTACTAAAGTGGCCACATCGATAGGAGGTTTATAATCACTGCAGAGTGGACAACATAGCTTTTTCACCTTAGCCAAGATGTCGCCAGCATTTCCCAAAAGCAGTGCGTTTGCTGCTGCAACTGCTGATCTCGAATCAGAGGCCAGACTGTTGAGACTGCTAGTGGAGGAGCTCCTGCTACTTGGACCTGTCACGTACAAGAGGAACAGAGAAAGTTCATGAGCCCTACAGCACTATCACTGCTGCATGTCAGTACAATTGGGTTTTAGTGTGCTGAAATGGTGACACGCACTCAAGAGGCCACTTTCTTAAAGGAGCACAATCAAATGGTTTCATTAAAGAAGTGTACTACCTCATGAATAAACCACCGCAAAATTCTTTAGAACCAGTTGAGTACAAGCAGAGTTATAGACATTTCTCATGCAGTAACTAACGGTAACTGATTTTTTTTCTTCTCTTGTCCGGACAAACACACTGAAAGCTGAGCAGGAAGGGATAACACTAGGTAGGGAAGTTAGGCTTCAGGACTTCAATCACTTCTTCTTTCTTCCTTTCTTTTTGAACACACAGCTTACTTTCAGTGTACGAGTGGTGGCCATGGTAGCTATGCAGCTCATGATGCTCAAATCAGCCAATGAGCATGAACTTGGGTACATGGCACGGTCATTTGGGTATATGGCATCATTTATTGAGAAAACAGGGAATGATTTCTAGCTGGCTTTGAGAATCAATAGTAAATTCCAGGCATTGTGCTGCACTGTGATGTTTAGCTTAAGCGTTCCCTTTACTCAGTTCTCTGCCATCAAAGACAAAATAAAGAAATTACACAAAAGTATTATTGTTGGCATTCTTTCAATGCAGTCTTAGTTTCACCAAAGGAAAACCAAAGTACAGCCACACGGTTTGCTGTTTTATCGTCAGAAAATGTACCTATATTTTATGGCGTATAAGATGCACTTTTTTTGCATATTTTTTGCTGGTGCACCATAAAAAACAGTGTGTCACATATATGCAAAAATTAATGTGATTTGGCACTACCAATATGCCCATAATTTATTCTCAGGTACAATAAACCCTGTGCAATAACATTCATTAAAATAAAGTCAACATGATCATAACAACAGAACAACAGTAGCCACAGATGTCAGCTACTTGCTGTTTCAAGCACTATGGCAGCCATGGATTTACAGACAAACACACACAAAAAAAAAGCTGCCATCATCAAGCTCACTAGTTTCCTGTCTTAATTAAGCTAAATTACGAGAGATGTATTCAGTGTTCACGTAGAGGTG
Organism: Rhipicephalus annulatus; assembly: GCA_013436015.1. Lineage (NCBI taxonomy): Eukaryota > Metazoa > Arthropoda > Arachnida > Ixodida > Ixodidae > Rhipicephalus > Rhipicephalus annulatus. Next base: position 219,114 of record WOVY01011640.1, on the reverse strand, counting down.
CGGTAATTGCTGAGTAATGTAGCAAGCGCATTACACAGAGTGAGTGTCCAGTTTTTAAAGTGCCTGCTTACCTTTAGCCTGCTTTGTAGCATTCTCAATGGATTCAATCAAGCTGCGCACCGAGTGTTGAGCACTGCTGCTGCTGCTGCTGCTGCCAGCACGCAGGTCACTCCATTTGGACAGTGGCCGGCTACTACTGCTGCTACTACTACGAGGGGGTGTGCTCAAGGGCATTCCCTCCTGGACCCCTGCTCCGCCCTCAGAGAGGCCATCTACAGACGAAGAGTGGGCCTTGGGCGACAGCTCCTGCTTGCTCTAGAAATATGAAGAGGCAGTCGCTTGAGAATTGAGCACATCAATTACCCACCATGTTATAGACATGGGCTATACAATGAAGCTGAAACTGAAGTCAGGGAGAGCTAACTAAATTCATAAAAATTAAACAATAGAAGTTCTACTGTATTTGAACATGCGACATCAAGCTGTGTTTGTGTAAAAGCTTCAATAAAGAGAGAAAGCCAGACATTTAACAGGACACAAAAGGAAAAGCAGTTTTTTCCACGTATTACTAAATTACTCTTTTGCAATACCAAAAACCATGCTTACATCGACAAGTCGCTAGGCAAAGAAGAAAACGAACTTACTCTTTTGGAATACCACAAACCATGCTTACCATGACAAGACATTAATTAGGCAAAGAAGAAAACATGAAAAAAAAAGCAAGTGGCAACGTCACATTGAGGTTCCTGCATCAACTGCCACAACGTCATGAATTTTAGCGGTGTTTATTAGGACCTGCTGTGTTCACTCGATCCTAAGTTGACTCTAATGTAGGTCGACCCCTACAATCATCGCACGACGAGAAAAGGGGGGGGGGGGGAGGGGGCTGCATGAGCACATTCAATTTTTAAGAATTTATTTATGCTGTCCCCGAACAAAACAATCAAAATCCGACGTGCCAAAATGGCTTCACGGCAGTGCTTGAAAGCTGTGCAAAAAAAGCTAGCTTTGCAGGAATATGCGGGGCTACCTTAAGAAAGGCTGTACAACCGAAACAAGTTTTCAATTCTCAACAACCCGACAACTTCGGATTTCAATTTACGACAAAATAAGTCCACCTACAATCGTGCAAATATGATATGTCGCTCCTAGTCAGTAAAGATTAAGTACATTGTCCTCTTAGGAACCCAGAGACCCAAGGTACCCATTTTCAGAAATTTCCGTTGACCCAATGTAACTGAAATCTGAAAAATGCACTTTGAAATCAGTGATTTCTAGAGCATGGGTTTCAGCATGAATTTAAACATTAGAATTTGATTTTTACTTCCTCCTCTATAAACTTCTATCATAATTGTAAAGCTAGCTTTTCTGCTATGCAGTTTGCCAGACTAATGGTGGTGAGTTACTTTCTGGAAACAGTGTTCAACCGCAGTTGAAGCGCTATGACATGGAAAATGTAGGCTCAGCTCTCGTGACATTAATGCACATAATAGACGAGCCTCAGCTTGTTCAACTAAGACCTCTCTCTATTTGAAGCAGGACAGGTGCTGCCATTAGTAGGGTACATATGCAGAGTAGGAAAGCGCACTTGCGTATTATGAAAAGGGTCTATTATTAAAGCTGCAATGGTGAAATCATTCGGAGAGAAATGTATCAACCTAAGCAGACCCATTGTTTCACATTAAAGTCTTTTAAATGGTCACTCTGCAGGGAATTGCTTGCACCTGGAAGGTACTAACTAGTACCTTAAGCTTAGCCAGCTGGGCCTCCAAGGCCTCGAGTTTCTCCTGCAGCTGCTGGTTGTCGCACTGGAGCCGCTCCACCTCCTGCTGGGCCTCGGTCTTGAAGTCGTTGGCCACTCGCACAGTGGTCAGCAGGTCGGCTTCGAATCGTTTCCACTCCTCCTTCTGGAAATGACCACGACCAGACCATACAACTTGATATAGTGCAATCTTTACTACCAACTACTAATTGGGCCTCCCTAGTTTACCCATTATATGACACTACTTAAAAATATTTAAAAAAGCTTTCTATCACTTTTGCAAAAGGTGGTGGCATCTTGTCTTGTCCAGAGGCTCGCATGCATAGTTTCAATGTGAGACAGCTAAAAACATCCACATACAAAGCTACCCACAGAAAAGTACCTCAGGTGTCATGAGACAGGAATGAAATGTGACAAGGAATAAATTATGAATACTATCTATGATGCCTGATTACTTCAATGTAAGATATACAACAGGGTAGTAGACAAGCACCATTTGTGCTCTCACTACCAAAACTAAGGTTCTGTGAATTAATCGCTCTGATGCAATAATAATAATAATAATAATAATAATAATAATAATAATAATAATAATAATAATAATAATAATAATAACAATAATAATAATAATAATAATAATAATATGTAATCTCAAAACCCCCAAATCAATAGGAAAGATGCGTAGCCTTTCCTTTGCTTTAAAGGGGTCATGGCCAACTCTTCTAAATATTCACCAAATGATCCCAGTATCAGAGTTCATTTCCTCACTAAACTATTGCTGCAAAATTTTTTGAAACCATCGAGAATGAGCGAAGTAACAGGAGTTTGTCACATGCTCTCATCATGAAAAGCATGCTGGTAGCTAGACAGAAACCGGTGGCACAGGGAAAAAAAGTTTTGTCAGCGCACATAACCAGGAATGAGCAAATATTTCTGTACTCCCAATATTCAAACAAATGTTACAGCATTCAAATTTGCTATGGCATAAATATTTATTATTCATAATTTTGAAGTATTTGAAATGAACAAATATATAAATCATTGACCACATGTAACTTTCCTGTAAAAGCGGTTTTACTGCAGCTTGCTTCTGCTAAGCCATGAAACCACCCATGCAGGCAAAATCCGCTCTGCCACGAAACCACACTTCAAGGTTAAACGTACATATCACCCGCCCCTCAATATTTCATTAAATTTAAGAACCTGTTACACAGGCTTGTAAGCATTAAGTGAAATGGATTTTAATATGTAATTGTGATGAGCGATATCAGACAACGCTCGGTGCGTGTCTCGCGCCTTCGCGCGAGGAAAACTAAGCAGATCGGCGCCGAGCTCACGGGCGCTCAAAGATTGTCGAATAAAAAAAAAGGGTCTGGCAGTCCCTTCCTGATCTTGAAAGAGTGTGGACGTCCTTTTTAAGCCGCCTCGGAACTCAGTATATCTGATGGCCACAACAGCACGTCACAGTAACGTGCTGTATCACACGCAATTAAAATTTATAAATATATTGCGCAAGCATAACTTTCAATGTGAATGATGAAATGCAATCGCTCACTTCTGTTGTAATTTCTGTGAGCACGAGTGGGGCTACAGTGTAATGTAAGCAGGCTATGAAGTGCAGCGCCAACATGCGGCGGCCTCCCATGGCAAGAAGCACATCTGATCCAAGTGCTGCTCTTCATTTATGTACTTTATTGGCCAATAGCATGCTATCTGTTCTGTGACATCAAATAGCAGGCTCCAACAGCTCCAAAGAAATTGAGCACAGGTCTCTGTTTGAGAAAAGGACACCTGGGAAAATAGCAAGTCCGCATTCAGCCTTCAAACACTTTTAGCCACACACAACTGCAGTGTGGTCAAGACATTCATTGCAAAGTCTGCTATCCACACAGTGTATTTTCTCACCAAGCTAGAAGGGTGGCACATGACATTTTCAATAACTTGCACCTAGAATGTACTTCCAGGTGTTGAGAGGCATGTGCACTATCAGCATGACAGCGTATGTACTCAAATGTGACGCCAATTTCTTTTCATATTTTCGCTGCCATAAGTCGACCTTCGTGCGACAATCAAATACCAAAATGACAATTTTTTTTTTTTTCCTGGACACAATTAAAAGTCACTTCCATGTTACAATTGCAGTTGTGTGACAATGAAGTAAATACGGTAGGATTGTCGATATAGCAAAGTAATTGATGCAGTTTTTGAGAAAGAACAACTTAGCAAGATCATAATTCTCGTGTGACAAAAAGATGCCCAGAACGTGCCCTTTTTATTTAACAAGTGCACCTTAGATTTTCATTCATATTCATTTTACCCCATGCAAGTGGCTAAGGATGAAACAATTATGCCTCACCTATCCAAAGATGGCAAGTGACAAACACTAAGAAGAAATGACTTTTTTCCCTTCCAAAAAAAAAAAAAGGTTACGTAAAAACCCACCTCAAGAACATGCTGCGAGTGCAGATCGTCTAGATCTCGGCGCGCGGCTCCTAGAAGAGCCGAGTTGTCAGCCAGGCTATTGCTCATCTCGGCGAGGGTGGCACGGAGCTGCCGCTTCTCCTCCAGAAGTCGCTGGCAACGGGCTTCAGCTTCTTCATGCAACTGAGCTTTCTCCGCTTCCAGCTGCTCCACACGTTGTTCAAGTGCAGAAACCTGGTTTTAAGTCAACAAACGAGCAAAAAGGAATAGGTTGGAAGGACATCCGCTGTGGCCCTAGAAGCTTGTGAACAGAGAGAATCGCCATAGGACACTGCAAATGTGTACCACGCTGTCAACAACCATAACAAAGTGACCAAAGCGGAGATTGCTTACTTAATTACAGTTCAGACCACTCAAGACTAATACAGTGCAAAGTGGAGAGCAGGGCAGTTGGTACATTCCTGGATACAAAAATTACCAGCAATGAATGTGACAATGGCAACAATCATTACGGAACCAATTTAGAATTGGTTGTCCGATCTAACTCTGGTGATACTCATTTTGAAGCCTCATAGTGTTACGGAACCAATTTAGAATTGGTTGTCCGATCTAACTCTGGTGATATTCATTTTGAAGCCTCATAGTGTAGGCCCAGATATAACACGATGCTTCAACTACTGCTTGCACTTCCATAAAACAAAATGTATACGATTACCACTCATTGTACCACCACATGAAATAATATAACCAACAGAGTGAGACAAATATAGGAAAAAAGAGAAAAATGGAAACGGAGGAAAGGAGAAAAAAATAGAAGAAAAAAAGTCAGTTTGGCCGCAAGGATGAAGCAATCAATGCGTTAGCAACAAATTGGGATCTCACGTGAAGAATGGCAATACTTAGAGCGTGCTGCTCAAGCATAAAAAATGTACAAAAAGGACAGACACACAGAACGAGCACAAACTAACAAGTGTCACAGCTGCACTGTGTTTGAACAGCGTGCTTCTTTCGCAAACGGGACCTCTGTAGCAGGTGAAGAGATTTTTCTGCTCTCTGTAAACCAGAACGTAGTCCTTCAGCAAAAGCACACGACGTAAAAACTACCCCCATCACAAGATAAGCGCCACCGCACGGGCACAGGCATCTACGCCCTGTAGAGCAAAGTGCAGGTTGACGAGCCAATGCATAGCTACAAATGCACGGGACACCGAGGTCGTTGTACAACTAGTGGTAAATGGTGTATATAAATAGCTTGCCGTTAGTATACTGAAGGATGTATGCTCCTGCGGTTGAGCGGTTAGCGCAGTGCAGGTCACACTTTCGATTCCATGCATCGAGAAATATTTTTCACAATTTTTCGTTCTTGTTGTTGCTTTCACGTATATATATTATAGTGGTGAATTCGCAAGGCAATGACCAGTGGGACCATCTCTTAGTGCGAAGCGCGAGCGGTGTGCACAAGCTGTGGACGCTGGGCTGTTCGAGCATTTTTGTCCGTACCGGCTGTCTGCCTACTACCTGGCGTCGTTATTAAACTTCTTGAAAAGTGGTGAAAGTGTGCTGGGTACGCAAATCTAGAACTTCGAAGCCAGAAGCTGCCCCCTTCATCGACAATGCCTGATCAGACCACTAAGCAAGGCACCGCTCAGCAAAGCACGGCCCAATCTCCACTGGTCATCGTGCCTACCACCCTGGTATAGAACGGGATCCCCCATTCTTCAGTCGCACCGAGGACCAACATGTGGAAGACTGGCTGCGTCTGTTTGAAAAGGTGAGAACTACCAACAAGTGGGACGACGCTACGAAATTGGAGTATGTCCCATTTTACCTAGAAGACGTCGCCAGCCTGTGGTTCACAAATCACTGGGCTGAATTTGTCACTTGGGCCACTTTCAAGACCACCCTTGTCGCTGTGTTTAATTGCCCCGCAGTGCGCATGCTCCGTGCCGAACAGCGGCTATGCGAACGTGCACAAAGGCATGGCAAAAGCTTTACAAGCTTTATAGAAGATGTCATCGATTTATGCCGGCGCTTAAAGCCAGAGATGACCGAACAAGACAAGATGAGGTATATCTTGAAAGACACAGACGATGATGCCTTTAAAATGTTGCTGGAAAAGGGCCCAAGTACCGTAGAACTTCGCAAGCAACGTGCGTCAGTTTGAAGGTTGACGACAGCAGACGACTCTCTCGCTGCCCTGACTGTCGGTGGTGACAACACCCTGCTAGCGCAGATAAAAGAATATGTACATGAAGAGGTCGCTTGACAGCTTTCGTGTCTCTCATATCTGCCGACCACCAAAGTACCAACGAACTGCCTAACACCGACCATCAGACAGGCTATTCAGGAGCAAATCTCCGAGGCGTTGCCATTGTCGACATCTGCTTCTCCACCAACACCTGTCGCCGTGCCACTGACTTATACAGCCGTCGCGGCAACGCCACCGCGTCGTCTGCCATTTTATACCCCACAACCTGTGCGACCGTCTGCCATGCCATTTCCAGCTACACAGCAGCACTTCGGAAATCCCTGGCGCACTGCTGACAACCTGCCCATCTGCTACTTTTGTGGAATTCCAGGTTATGTTTCACGTCTATGTCATCGGCATTTCGCAGTGTACCCGGAGGCAACAAGGTATCCTGTCTACTCGTTTCGTCCTCCATGCCGCGCATCTCAGTGCCACCTAAAGTTTACGAACGCGACGCGCAAGCTGCTTCCGGCACTCAAACCGCCACTTCTCGACGTTCTACTTCCCGCTCGCTTTCCCCTTTGAAAAGTTGTCGTTCTGTGTTGCCTCTGTATCGATGACCCACCTTCATTGAGACGGAAAACTAACTGCCGTAGCTTTGGAGGCACGAGCTGCGTCATTGTCGACTCGTCTGTCCACCTTCGCCTGTCCACTGCCAATCTTATTGATGTAATCGTGGAAGGTGTACGAACACCTGCGCTCATCGATACTGGTGCCGCGATATCTGTGATAAGTTGAAGACTCTGCCTCTCTCTTCGTAAAGCGACAATGCTTTCTCCCGTGGTTTCCCTTAGCACTGCGAGCGCCCAACAAATTGAGCCCGTTGCCGCATGTACAGCAAATGTGATAACTTGAGACGTGTTGTACGCCATTCAATTTTTCGTGTTGGCTTCATGTTCCCACGATGTCATCCTAGGATGGAATTTCTTATCACATCATCACGTCGTCATTAACTGCGCTCTGGCCGAAGTGGAGCTGTTACTGTTTCGTGATGCGCCTTCGATTGATGAGGCTGTATCTAGTGTGGCCAACCTTGTCATCGTGATAGACATTGACCTTCCCCCTTTCAGCGCCCAGTTTGTTCCTGCCTACTGTGCTTCACTTTTTGATTTACGCTACCGTCCTGTTCACACTATCTGACATCTTCGGTAGCCGCCACCACACATCGCCGTTCTAGTGCTTTGTCAGGACCCCACTACCGGAATGTTTATTTCCAATCCCAACTCGTTTCCCCTCAGCTTGCGCTGCAACATTCAGCCTATTGGTAAAGTGTTATCATGTCTGCCGATTCCTTCGACACCAAGCCAAATATGGAGCTGAACGCATTGGTTTATCACCTTGCCTCAGCCACGTGTCTTCTGATGCAGTTCACCGTTCACTTTGCATCTCACTCTTCTGCGCAAGATTCTACAGTGCCTCACAAATGCGAGGCTTTAGCTTAACTTGATGAAATGTCACTTCGGGGCTCAACAACTCACCATACTTGGTCATGTCGTCTCCAAAGACTGCATCCTCCCGAACCCTGATAAACTTCATGCTGTTGCCGAATTTCCTAAGTTGACTACAGTTAAAGCTTTAACTACAAACCTTTGCGTACCTGTGCTCCTATTTTCATCGGTTTGTCCGGAGCTTTGCTTCCATCATTGCTCCGCTCACTAAGCTTTTTGCTTGTGTCATCTTGTGTAGCACAAGATGATTATTTTTCGCTCACAACCGCTGACGCCGCAAAATGAGCTCTTTAGTGCAATCATGTTAAAATGTACACTTGAAGCAGCACAGTTAATTCAAAACTAGGCAATATTTTGGCAGAAACTAACTGCGATTGCTGTTTGTGAGTTTCAGTTCTTTGATTACCCCATTGTACTTCTAGTGTTTATCTTGGACAAGTAAGTACTGCTATTCTGCTCCTACCAGTAGCAAATAACAGCACACAGAAAACTCAGCAGACTAAGCAGGCTGATTCCCCTGTCTCTCTCGTCACGCTATACCGACAAATTTATGGGGGAATGTAGCTACTAGCAAGTGAGGAAGGGGGGCCCACCTGAGCATGGGCGGCCTGCGTCTCCTCCTGCACCTCTGCCAGCAGCTGCGAGAGACGAGCGGCCTCCCTCTGGGCGACAGCCAGTTGCTCCTGCAGAGCTTCCTCCCGCTTGCGCTCCTCTTCCTGCCACCTGGCACTGTGGCTCAGCTGGCTGCTGTTGTCCACCACCTGTGCTTCCCCACTGTCAGAGAGAAAAAAGCTGTGGCATTCACAGACCCCAAGGCCTCACGAGCGAATGAAAACAGCAAGCATAACTGGTCATAGGCTCAGGAAAAAGAGCGCACTGCACTAAATAGTCTGCCACTCACAAGGAGTACACTACAGATGCAATGCAAGTTGGCACATGGGTCATCTTTCAATTTTTTGATGACATTTGAGGGGTTCATACAGACAGGACGTAGCAGAAGAAAAAACACAGGCACTGTGTAGCACTTGTTACTGTTGCGTCCTGTCCATTTCAGCCCTGTAAATTACATTAAAGATTCATTAACAGCTAGTCCAACTACCAATATTGCTTAACTAAACCATGAATAGTGAATTGTTAATTGTACAAATGTTTCGTAAATGGGCTTCCTGCACATCTTATTCCCCATAGCAATATAGAGTAGACTCTCAATAAACGAAAATCTGTTAAACGGAACCACTGCTTAAAGGGACATTAAGGTAAAATAACAATTTACATCAGAGTGAGATCTCCATGTATAACGATGTCTAAAACAACAATATTATCAAAAGCAGTGCCCTACTTACCGAAAAATGAAGGTAAATGCATGAGAACACATGTGCTACAATAAGACATTCACAAAATGATCCGAATTGCATCAGACATACTACCTTCAATTAATAACCAGTAATTGAACTTGCTGCACTAAATAAAGAACCTTCCAATTATCAAGAAACATAATTAAATTCTGCTTGTTCGTTTCAGTTTGATTCATGGAAAAAAGAACCACAAGACATTACTATGAGTATGGTGCAAGTGGTTCAAAAGTTCAATTTTCGCCTGGTTAAACTGGACTGGTCGTGCCATCTAGTGGGGCCCAGTTGAACTAAAACATTTCTGCCATCTCAGAGCCAATGAAGGAAATTGTTAAATGGCTGTGCTGCTGTGGCTCCCACTGCATTTGTTCTGCTGCTACTAGTGTTGGCTGCTGCACAGTAAAGACGGGCAACGTTGTGCATGGCAATAGTGCCGTGACACGTTCCACTTGAGGCAGGTAACTTGAAGTGCACTAACCCAATGCGGACCACAAAAACATGACTTTATTTAAAAAAAAGCACTTCCTTAGCACAAAATTAATACTCAGAGGTTTCTGGACCCCTATTTGAACAATCAACACTGACTTATTAGTTGTCTTTAATAGTACCTTTAAATGAAACAACTGTCTCTGATATGATTGGTTTTATACTTGTACTCTGCACCCCTGTCCACCTCTCAGTAACAGGAACTCCTGTGAAATAGAACATATTTTCCCGGTTCCTTCAGGTTTTGTTTGCTGAGGGTCTACTGTACAAGAAAGAAATGCCTCCGTCAATATATCTGGCCTTAGTATAATTTTTCTCCTTCACATTTTATGTAAAAAAATTGAAAAATCAATGGCAAACACTTTGCAATGATTTCTTTGCATGAAATGTGTTTCATCCAGCTTATTTTATGTCTCTATTCAACTGCCTAGAAAGCATGTCAAAGCACACACATTCCTATACATGTGTGCCCAGTAAAATGCTTCCCAGGAGGATCCCCACCAACTTACCCAAATATAAAACCATGCATCCTATAATTGATTCACTACAACAGAGTTCTGTTTCCTCAACTCAGTAGGATCCCTAGACAAACTTAGTCATAGGCATCAAAAACTGAAATTATGGTGTGGCCATAACATGCAATCATCTCTGAGGACAGAAGTGAGAGGTAACAAAAAGCACATAGAACAGACACTGCCTCTGTGTGTCATCTGCTGTTTTTACCTGGCACTCACCTTGATTCCTTTACAATGATGGACAGTTACGCAGTAATTCAACAAGCATACACTTAATGATGTGATTGAGAGCTAAACATTATGACAGCATTGCCTATCTGGTTGGGTTTTATAACTGAACTAAGAGCCATTGCCGCTTTTTGCCGCAGCTAGCCAACCAGCCCCCAGTCACTTTTGAAGGAGCCAAACAAGCTCCAGAACATATTGTCTCAAAAAACACTAACAAAAATGACAATTTTTCTACTATTTGCAAATTGCTCGCACACAATATTAACATCACCACGCGTGTTTCAAAAACACAGGAAGTGAGAAAACGCATGAAAAATTAAATGCAGGTAGTGATGCCATCTTGAACTTGCTGCACCAATTGCAGTGACGTCATGCCTTCCGACAACTCCTACAAGGGCCTACGTAGTTCTTAATAGGTACAAATGAAGTACATTGTCCTCTCAGGAGGACAGAGGCTTACCAAGTCTGAAGAAATTAAATTGACCCATCATAACGAAAATATGAAAGGACACTTTGAAAACCGTGATGTCACCAGTAAAGGTTGTGGTGCGAAGTACAAAAATGAAATCGACTTTCATTCTCTCTTCTTTTAATAAACTTATGATGGCTGAGCTCTCAGAGTATAATTAACCAGTATATAATTGTTCAGTGTATCACTACAGGGTCACTCTAAGAATTTAGGTTGGAGATATCTTTCCCTTCACACATAACCGTGCGCATGCAGGCCTGCACTCACTCCAGAATTAGTGCAGCATTGTCACCCTCTCCCTGAGGAGCCGTAGAGGAAGAAGAGGCAGCCTGAGCTGCCTCAAGTGCCGCTTGCAGCAGAGAGACGCGGTGAGCAAGGCCCTGAAGATCTCGCTGATGGTCCTGGGCTTCACGGGAGGCCACCTCCAGCGAAGCCTGCAGCTGTTCCACTTGGCCACGCAGCACTGTCTGCTCTTCATGCGCTTTCTGCCAGGGTTTGTAGTGAACGTATATTAGCACACTCTTCTCATTAATAAATAAGGCCACCTATGACAAGCAACCATCGGCCACTGTTTTAGATGAGAACCTTTGATCAGAACAAGCGTGCCTAAAGAAAGGGTGCTCTATGGAACTTGGATCACTGGGTCATTATGCATACCATCTGTGGATGTGGCTACAAAGTAGGATTTGCTTCACATGTCTTTCCGTAGGGCTAAAGGGTACAGTAACATCTTTCCAAACCAGGGCTGTAAAAATGAAGATTCGCCAGCAATGTGCCTAAACCCGTAACTAAGGTATACTGCAGTAACACTACATTTATGATGGGAAAGAAAAATTATTCACCCAGTTTAGCATCCAAAAGCAACAGGTTATTTTACATAGCAGAAGCTACAAATAGGCAATGTGAGGTGATTTGGTCAAGTATTATTTAACATGCATCACATTCGCTTGAAGCAGCTTTGCACTTAATTTACAACAGTCATCAAGAAATTGTAACCAATAATGAAACCTGAACTCTTGTGCAAAACAGCATGATGCCACAGCCACTGAGCTGTAGCGACAAGAGATGGCACAGTGGGCAACCAGTGGCCCAAAAGCTTGGCACATATGGAGATTTTGGCAAAATGACTCCTGGCTGAAAATAAAAAGAATTGCATAGGCATACCTTCAGCAGCTCCACATAGTGCTGCTCCCTCGAAAGTTGTGCTTCCACTGCTGGCGTAGACGAAGACGACGAGGCTTGCGGAGGTGGGGACGCATGACCAAAGAGCAGCGCGCGCAAGTGGTCATTGTGCGATCGGCACTCCTCCAATTTCTCTGTTTGAGAGCACAGCGACTCGAGCAGAAGGGCCTTTTCGTCACAGCAGCGCTCGTTTTCCATTTGAAGGTCAGTCAGCTGGTCCTGCAGATCCGTCAGCTCTTGAAGTGTCGCCTGGAGCTCTTCGTTGGTGCTGCGTTTCAAACAAGATGCTTGTACCAGTTGTACATCCCCGTAATGTAGTATCTCCATTTCCGAGCTCTTCTAGCTTGGTCTACTGATTGATCACAATTTATCTAAATGTCACCTATGAAAAAATGTGGCATAACGAAAAGTATGCTTAGCTTCAATTTTTCTATCAGCCAGTACATAAATGTTACAATAGCATTAACATTTACTACACAATTACTTTTTCTTCTTGGTTCGCCACAAGACAGAGGCATCAGCTAACAATTTCAACAATCTGAGAAATGAACAACTGTTTCAAATAGTCCTTCTTTTAAAGGACTGTGAGCAAACAGAATAACTCAACTGATACAAAAGTTACTCAGCCTTTGTTGTCTTTACTTGCTGCTAACATCTATTGATTACATTGCAAGCTCAAATATAACATACATTAATTTTTTTGTTCATCGAGCTTTATATAAATGTTAAAATTTCTTTATATAAGCATTGTATTTGTTTTATTTGTACTTTAGGAATAATTAATTCAATTTTGTTTTATTGCCTACACTTGGCCACCCTGCGGAAGTTCTTTGGGGATTGCAGTATCTGTAACTAACTAAATAAAAAATATTAATTTTGATATGAGATGAATTCATCATGATCATTGGTTCAATCTTAAGCCAAACTTTACACTGCGCCATGCCCGAACCAAGATCTGCCTTATCCCAATTTTTTTTTAACACCGCCACGCTACTCAGAGAAAAACCAGTGAATACCTGTAGTGCGTCTCCTCCATCTGCATGATGCGGTCCTGGAGGCAGGCAACAGACATCTCACTTAAGCTGCTGGTGCTGGCCTTGTCCCACTCCTGCCGACTGCCACTGGGACCAGCGTCGTCCGACAGGGCACCATCCACAGATTTGGCCTGCGCAACGTGGCAGTCTGGTCATATCGTAACTTCTCATAACCAGTCAGTTTTCTATACAAAGACTGCAAGATGGCACTAGTGTCTAAAAGTGTCGCAAGCAGTTACATTTGTTCAGTCAGCCTGAGAGATGGATGACTAGTTGACATTGAAGATGTGCCCAAAATGTGCCAGCTTGAACAGCTTTGCGAGATTGCTGGCTGATCATTTGCCCACTCTAAGTTGCAAAACTTTGGTAACCATATGTTTGCAAAGGGACTTTTTGCCTACATATATCTATGAAAACATGACTGTTTTGTAATTTGTAAGGATAAGCTATACTAAATAACCAACGAAAATGTTTGGAGGCAATCACCTAAAGAAGAGACCAGGGCTAGGCAGAGATACTTTGAAAAGTATTCCAGAATACAGATATCGAACCACATGCAAGTGAAGTCTCAATTTTTATTAAATCTTAGCCAGCAATTCATATTCATAGGTCCACCTTGATATTCACACACAAAAAACAAAACAATGCACATCCTTTTAGTGAAACCAATTTCAAGTCATCAAATGTTTGTCTTTTGTTCTTCTCAAAAAAGCAGATTTCGCACTATTCTAGATATAATACATCTAGAATAGTGCTTGTCACTATTAGTGCATAATATATGTAGAATAGTGCATAATCATGTCAGCCACTCTGTTTAAGATGGATAATAATACAATAAACTTCATATAAAAACAGTGCAAAAAGACGGAGGACCAGTAAAAGGAGGCCACAGATGGCAGTGTTTTGTTTTTTACTTTAACTGTATATCTATTCTTTTGCACTATATTTAAGTGAAATGTGTCACACCAACTCAATCAAGCAACCGCTTTAAATGTAGATCTTCTATAATTCGAACTCAAGAGAACCTCAGAATTTGGTTTGAATCCTCAGAAGTTCTCGTAAATATAACTCTGGGCAACATGCCAACTAGTGTTGTGATGTTTACTGTTTCCCAGTGCTGCAGCAACATCATAAACAGCTCTGCACAATTAAAGTCCTTGGATAAAAGCAATCATACTGGTACTCGTTATTATAAAAGGCATTGATTGCATATAATTAAGAGAGGAAACATGTTTGTGTCCCACAACAATTGATGACCCTGTGTCAATGTTAAAATGCTTTCCCGCATGACACAAATGTAATGCGGCAAAAGCGATTTGAAAAAAGCAATCTGGCACATTAAATTAAAACTACACTTGCGTTTTTTTTTTTTTAACCTTTCTCAGTCAAGTGTGTGGTTTTTGGTGCATACAGTTTGGCTAGTTTGGCCATTTCCAGGCAGGCCATCGCCTTAATTTTTGGCTATTATTGAAATAAGCGCATGAATGTTCAGAAGGAACAAAAGCAGCAATTTCTTTTTCTGGCATGGACAGGCAAACATTTAAATTAACCAAACTTGTGCAGTAGGGAGCTTAAATTAAGTAGTTTTGTGAAAACATAGTGGGCACACAAAAATTTTCTTATTTGCCTGAATTGACTGAAAATTTGAGAGTCTACCGTACAAGGAGGAAGGCTGTACATTTGAAATACACCGCTGCAACTCACCTGTTCTCGAGCTCCATCGAGGCTGCCCGCTGAGGCTGACCGCTGCAGGGGGTCTTGTTTTCCTGATGCCTCAGCAGGTTCCACACCCAGCTGGACCAGCTTCTCACGTAGACTGCAGTTCTCGAGCTGGAGGGCCTCTAGCTGGCGGCTGCCCCCAGAACTCTCCTGCTACCCACACGTTATATTATTGCTACGTAAGATTGACTTTGACAGAAGAGAATTTTTTTTTTTTTCAGGAACTCGTGTGACACTACCTTAAAGGGGCCATGACACCCAATATTCACTCGTAATCTAAGTTATGTGCGTTGATCCTTCGGTGTTCACGAAGGAGCTGGCAAAATTTTTGCACATTTGGTCTAGCACTTCATTTATAATGATAATTTTCGTAAACACAGGAGCGGCCCAAGGGCCAGACAACACTAGTGCACTCACGAGCTGTGACATAACAACTTCAAGCTGCCTGTTTTGCAAGCGTCTGTATTCCAGTCAACAATTTTGCTTCGTGCTCAGCTGCACGTACAATGCCGCTATTAGAGCTTTTTTTTCAGCTTGGCATTGAAAGCTGCGATTTGCAGAAGCTGGAACTCAAAAAGAAGATGACGGCTCCACTCCGTGAAGCTCATGACACCACACAGGCCATTGCAAAACGGTGGTCGCAGGCAGTGAGAAGGGCTTATAGCCAGTGACATTTAGGGCTCATTTTGCAATGAAATCTTCTTTCACAGATCATTTTTTATGTATGTACAGGCACAATAGACCCCCTACTTCTGCTTTTCGCTTAAAACGGCGATTTGGTGAATGACCATGTCATGGCCCCTTTAATGAAAACCAATAGACAATGAGGCCAAAGAAGGTATAGGGGCTAGTGCAATGCGACGGGGCCCCACCTTGAGATGCTTGATCTCCATGCGCAAAGTGGCAATCTCGGCCTTCTTGCTCTCAGCATTGCGCACCAACTCGGAGACCTGCTGCTCCAGCAAGCTCTTCTCCCGCTCCAGTTGCAGGATGGTCGTGGGGGACGCCTTGCCTGCACTTTCCGATGTCTGGGTACCCACTGTGGGCTGCCCCAGCCCTGAAATACATAACAGAGGCCTCAGGAAAAAAGTTGGCCATTGACTGGGGCCCTTTAGAGGGCACCTGTGCCTAGGATGGCCAGGAATAGAACTTGCTACCTCAGCACAGTATGCGCCAGCCAAAATGTATTTGTATAAAGGACAAGATTTACAACTGAGAATGGCATAAGATTAGGAGGCGTATGAGAAGTGCTATAGGCATTGCATCTATGACTTACACATGAAAAAAAAATTGGACATCACAAAAGTGACATTTGTTCGGCAGGTAACAAAGATTAGGTTTATGATGACGAGCTATGTAAACTTTAATTACTGGGAATGAAAAACACTATAACCTACAAGTGCTGCACACACTTCACTGCTAATAACTGTTGGGGCTTTACAACCAAAAGCTCCAATGATTATGAGTTGCTCTGGTGGACGGCTCCGGAAATTTTGACCACTTGGTATTCTGTAAGGTACACCTAAATTAACTGCACAGGTCTTTAGCGTTTCACCTTTCTTGAAATGTGGCCACCACGACCCAGATTCGTTCTTACGACCTACAAGCCAGCAGTGAAGGATCCAACCACGACACTACCACAGTGGGCCGTACTTCACCGTTGAATATCAACACTGATCTTTATTTTCAGTGGCTAGAAAACTCTGTAGTCAGAAAAGCTGTGAGAGACTACCTTCACAAGGTTAAAGTAGTGCTCACCAGAATGAGGCTTCTTGTGCTCTTTCGTCTGGCCATTGGAGTCCAGGCTATCTTTGCTCGAGGATGATTTGATGCTGCCACACTTTCGAGCGCCCGAGCTACCTCGAGACAGCATGTTCTCCTTGTTCACTGGGTCAGAACGCCTGCAAGGCGCAGGAAAGAAAGAAATTATTTAAGAAAAGGGCCAGCAAGACAATTGCAGAAGCAGGTACCCAACCCACTGCATTGCTGGCCACTTCCTTCTCACTGCATTAATCTGTATTACACGGCATAAGCAAACCTAAGCGAAAATGCAGAGATTTTGCTTTTTTTCTTCTTTCAATATTCGGGAGGTGACATCTGTTGTATGTTATGGTACAAACCCTTGATACATGAACCGTCAAATAAGTTTCTGGTGATGTGCAATCCTGGTGACCCTTTAACATGAAAAAATTGCCAAGAAAAAAAAAGCATGCCGCACACATGGGCACATTGTTAAAAAATCAAATCATTCCCCCCCCCCCCCCCATGTAAAACAGTAAAACATGTTCTGGTACAAACTAGATCAAGAAATGTGGTGTCCACATGAGATTTAAGTACTGATAATAAGACATCTGCAGAGATACAGATGCGGGTCAGAAACAAATGCGACCCACATAGCATCATCACCCAGACATAACAATTTGAAGAACCCTTCAGATTCACATTTAAAAGTGAAAAGCGAATGCATTTCAGGCCCCGTCGACATCGTTTTTTCAATCGCTTGCCATGTTTCGCTTCTCGCTGGATACATCAGCCCTGCCGTGAGGGAAAGAACATCTGTGGGTGCAGCATTAGCATTGTAAGAACTCCTGGTACACATATTATAGGTACAGTTACAAAGTACCCACCAACGCCATCATTTACCATACTTCCAAGTGGCAAAGCACCCACGAAGTGTAAGCAAGGCAATTTTCTCACCTTTGCTGATGCTGTGGCTGCTGACGATGATACTGACGCATTACGGCTGTGCCCTTTGCAAAGGACAAGCAGCTTTCAACCACTCGCACACTAAACGATTCGCATGCTGCAACTCCTGTGATTATAAGCTTCTGCCATGCAATATTATGTCTGTTATCATGACTCCTCACCTGGCATGGCACGACATGATAACCATATAGGGCTCATTTCTGAAGTAGTCAGCTTGACCAATACATACTTCACCATCCTGTAGTATGCGTGGATTCGATTTCGGTTTGGACTTTGATTTTAATTCTTTGCATCCACTAGGATTTTTAACTTGCCAATAACATCGACACTGCCTATTCTATTGACACTGGATTTTCTGTGACATGGGGTTTATGACACCGCTGCCACATGGCCACTTCTGATCGAAATGAGGGCCAATCCAGATCAGTACTCATGATCGCGATCAAAAACCTAGTTGTAGCTACCCAGTCCAACCTAATTTAGATTATAAATTTGGCACAGACATTAGCCAATTGACATTCACAAAGCCAGATAGCAATGTGCAGATCACAATAAACAGATTGCAATCATCTTGCTACCGATGTAGCTTCATTGCGATTAAATATGTGTGTTACAACAACTCATTTGGATCAAGCCTAATCTAGAACAGTCCTGATTTAAAGCGCACATGTGACATCAGTATAATAATATCACATTGAATTATAAGGATATAAGGTCTCGATGTGGCGAGAGAGCGCCACGCCACCGCCACGCTTTTGAAGTGAATGGACACAGTAGGCGCAGTCGATACAAACCAAACAACATACATTAATTTAACTAATTTAGAACGACAATATCGTCAGCTGAATAATTATAACATGAATCGTGATCAACACGCTAGAACATCCTTACACAATATTACCATGCATTCCAAAACATGACAAACACATAACCCACCCAAGATAGCGTCGCTAACGCTTGACTTACCACGTAGGCCCCTGACCCGCAACCCGCGGTAACAGGGGACCCCCGCTAGAGACAACCATTTGCGGCAACTGCCACGCGCAGAAGAGAGCTTATTTCTCGCGCGCCGCCACCAAGCCTGGCCCGTCACCAGGGGCCACTGCCCGCGCTACCACTGTAACAACCATGATGATGATGATAGTGGTGATCACTGCTCGCGTACACGCCACCTATCGCTCAATAGCCGTGACTCTAAAACACAGCTTCTGCGCAAGACACATTCGCCACGCGGCGCAAACAACTTTACAGGGAAGTGTCTGCACCTTTACAAGGTTCACTTAGAGCAACTTTTTATGGCAAAGTGTCACGCAAAAAAAACAAGCTACTTACGTAGTAGACATGGGCCTGTTCGTGCGCGTACGTGCTGCACCCGTTGTGCTGGCAGTACGGGAGGAGTCCTTCTTGAGAGGTGCAAAGATGCTTTCCTGACCAGCACGGCTTCTCTGCTGCAGGGCACTCAGCCCCTGGGGCAGGGCACTGTTGCCCGCTGACCGCAGGGTGCCGCCCACTGTGCGCCCAGCATTGCGCATCATCGAGCCACCTCCCACTCAGAACGCCGCAGCACTGCAAGTGATCAGCTTAAATTTTGACATGCAGCACAGGGAAAAACTTGGTACATTAGTATATGCAAATGGGAAAATGAAAGGTCTGTAAAAAGTTCTTAGTGTGCACAGCAAAGCCGAAAGCAACACAATTGGCCATCGTGCGAAGTCCGCAGTTTCTCCACAAGCTGACCATATAGAGTCAGAGACTACAAATGTTCCCTATATGTGCACACATTTTGGCAGGACCTCACTGTACTGAAACTGTACATTATCTGTAAATTAATGCTAGCACTGATAAAATACCGTTCATAACATTAGGCTCTAATACCATTTAATTAAATAGGCTGCAAAGGTGACACCTTCAATGATACGAGGTTAACCATCCATTATACTAAAACTATGGCACACCTTGGTTTACACATGAGGCAGTGTTAAACATAAATGAGCACAATTTGTCATCAAAATTTAGAGCCTATGCATGTGCCCATTGCATTAGAAAACCACACTGACAGGCCACACCGCAGTGCATGTTATTTTAACCTGCTATATGTCAATACAGGCATACAGGCAAACGAGTTGACAGGACAGAACAGGCACTCATCATGGTGTCTTGACCCTGCTGTAAGTCGGAATTAGTTTGGTTAGCGTAGAATTGGTTTCGAACACATGTTATAGCAGACAAATATTGCATGTGTACCACATGAATGCAACTATCATAACTACGAGAATAGTGATGAAAAGCCATTGAACAAGGAATGTCGTTGGAAGCAGCGTTTTGGATTCAACAGAGCGGCCACTGCTCTACATGACTGTGTTAAAAAATGCTGTTTGAGAAGACAGTAACAAAAACAAGTTCTGACAAAAACTTGTTGAAATGTTGGCTTCAGCTACACCTCCTGTTCGATGTTTGTTCCTCACTTCAAGCCTCCATTTTCCCCTCATCACTTCAAGCCTCCATCTTCCCCTGAAAGTCAGCTTTGTTCTGACAGCAATAATAAGAAATTTATCTCGGGCAAACACTCTCATGTGACTTAATACTTTACCTATGCAGTGAGAAATAAGTGAGCAATCAAACATTTTTCTTATTTTATCTTTTTATAGTAGTAATTTTTTTCTTTTTTTTTGTAGTAAATTTTTAACAATAGGTTGGCAATCATTATACTTGGGGACAACTTTCTGTGGCAATGAAGGGAAGGCTACGTGGGCGAAGCTACTGCTCCTGTACTTTTCCACGAAGTAGTGTGGTTCCACTCACGTTTCCACTGACGGCCCCGTTCATCTAACCCCAGGCACACAATTTTATATGCGTGCTTACGCAGCCATTTCGACACAAGCTCCTTTGGCTAGTCGTCAGAATAGCTGGAGGGCGACGCGCACTAACCTAAAGACAAAGACCCTATTTTGACTGTGAGGTGAAAGCAAAACGTGCGAGGTTTTCATACGCGCGAAAACGGAAGTGACTCTTGAGAAAGCAACAACAAATAATGGCATCTCCTCAGTGCGTGCAGCATTCTCTTTATAAACAGCATCTAGTAGAAAATAATGCTATTCCTCTTATTACCTTCACGTGAAAAACTTGGACGCATTTGTGGCACTATACTCTACAGCAGTGGCACATGCCCACTTTGGCTCCATAGCCTTCCCTTCACTACCACAGAAAGTTGTCCCCGAGTATAGTGTACTTATCATTCATCCGCTACAGCGAGTTTTCTTGGCCAATGCCCTAGAGTGGGTATGTGCCAGAGTTGACAGGCCACAAAAAAGTGCTGGGACACTATTGCAGGCAAATTTCACTACAGCTAAGGTCACTATCATCGTCATTACAGACATGGGGTTCAAGCAATAACTTCCCGCTGTGCAGTTTTTTCGCATGTTTCCTCGCTTCAATAAATCTCCCTATAAAAACACAATGGGCTCTTGCACAGGTCAGAGCACAGCAATGTAGCTTCAATAAATTTCCTGCTGTATGAGAACCTTACCAGTGCATAAGCCACATCTTGAGAGGCAACATATTTGCTTTATACCCCATTTGAAAACATTCTCAGCTAAAAGCAAAAATGCATTTTGCCTCATAATGCCTCACCCCTGGAATAAGGTGCAAAAGGCCAGGACTGAATTAAGCACTAAAGCTTTTTACGTAGTATCATGCCAGTTCATTCTCAATACCTTAATAATAATCATTGGGGTTTAACATCCTAAAACCATGATATGATTATGAGGGACACAATAACAGAGGACTCCAGAATTTCGACCACCGGGGGGTTCTTTAATGTGCACCTAAACCTAAGTACACGAACCTGCACAATATTCACCAGAATCAAAAATGTAGATGCTGCGACCTTCGGGTCAGCAGTCAAGCACCACATCTTAATTTCCTAGGTGTAGGCGTGTGCACAATAAGAAAAAATGATTTTCACAGCCGATCATGCATCATCTACAGTGAAAACCTTGTTAATGCTGCCCAAGACATCTCAAAATGATGCTGTGGGCAACCACACAATAAACCTGTGCAATATTCTCCTTACAGCGCATGTGTCCATCTGGTCACGGGTGCCCCCATCTTTTCAGGATTGCAGTATGCTTTTGCTCATTCTCTAATACTGAGTGAAGGAAAGAAGTGTACATTTAAGGGCTAGTTTTTTTTAGCTAGACACAATATTGATGAGATCTAACAGATAATCATGTCGAGGAACGTATAGGGGTTGTTTTTAGAAGTAATTGTAATGCAAATGTGAAGAAAGAAAAGTGGAGAAAAAGATAACTTGCTACCAGCAGGAATCAAACCTGCGACCTTCGAATAATACGTGAGATGCTCTACCACTGAGCTAGGGTGGCGGTCAGCTCTCCAGGGTACCACAGCGGATAGCCACCATAGTAGCCTACAAGGTGGATGCAGGGTTGACTGCCACCATAGCTCAGTGGTAGAGCATCTTACGCATTATTCGAAGGTCGCAGGTTTGGTCCCTGCTGGGAGCAAGTTATCTTTTTGCCCACCTTTTTTTTTTCACATTACAAAAATTTCTAATAACATCTATACATTCCTTTGCATCGTTGTCTGTTATTTTCATTGATATTTCATGGTGCAAGTCATGCATTCAGTAGTTTGAATTTGTAATTTACAAATACAAGGAAAACCCCTTTTTTGTAGTATCCTTTTAAGCTTCTGTTTTACATCAATATTGTATAGATTAATTGGTAAGTTCAATGTGTGCAGACAAAGGAAAACTTCTATCAACATTAGTGCTGCTTCAAGCTCCACTCACACAAAGAAGGCCAATACATTTTAAAATTCAGTAAAGCTTCGTTAGCAAGGACCGACATTATTCACAACAATGTCCTAACTTTTCACATGGTTGTTGCAGTAGGACCTTTAAAATATGCGAAAGAAAAGCTTGTCTTGCTCCGCCCATGCATGTGCACTGAAGGTGTGGTTGTGGAAACGAGCTACGTCATCTACAGTAACACTGATGAAGCTGCGCAACAGTCCAACGGCAGGTTCGCCCCACTCACTGATGTGAACTGCCACAGAGCAATATAGTTTTGTACCTGAAGTTTACGTAAGCGTAGAACCACTGAAAGTTGAGCAGCTGAATTACAATATTTACCATAATGACAAACAGCTCAGTGCAAAGTGAACAAGGGTCTTATATTAGCCTTCGTGACTAACTTTACTGGCGCGCCACTGTTGGAGGCCATTCTAATTATGCTGCTTTTGCAGATGATGCTCCATGCCGAACACGATGTCACTGCATTCACTCAGCATCTCAAGAAGCCTTGCAGCGGCAGCAACTGTTTTATACCAAAAAATTCTATCTGCGTCCACTTTTGAGAAATCTCACATTGGTCTTCAAATTCAGCGGACTTCAAGCTGTGAATACCCAATCCAATGTAATCTCGACCCTGAAATGGTCCTGGCGATTTTGTATAAACACATTGGGCAGGTAAACCAAGTCCCAAGGGTTAGTTAGAGACTAATTTGAGCTTTCTGCATAAACGGTGAAATTTATTACAATGCTTTAAAGCTGCGAATCGCTGCACATAGGCGCAGATCATTGAGACTCGGCCAAACACGTTTTTAACAGCCCATTCACAGAGGGACATGCTCTGGCGACTTGATGAGGCCAGAGCATGTCAGCAGCCATAGCACCATGGCTGCTGATTTGATTGGCTGCCATGGGCTGTAGAATGCGCGAAAGTAATATTGGCTGTTAGGGTGGCGGCACCTGTTGGAGCAGATATGAACCACTCCGCGATCTTCTCTCTGTTGCCAGACGACGTGCATGCTGTCGGGCGCACTATGTGATGGCCTCCGAGACTGCACACAACCTTTCTGCAGGTGATTTCGAAAGTCTACACTGGTAAAAGGTCAAATTGTCGAGCGCGCTCATGAGAGCTTTGCGATTGCCAGCGTGCCTCATGGGTTGAGGAGGACAGGCATAAGTGAGAAGGGGGGTATAATTATCTGTAATGGCCCTGGTACACGTCATGTCACTAAATTTATGGTGCAAATGGTTTGATAGTGCTCTATCCTAAATGCCGACAAAACTTCAAAAAAACGTTTCAGGGTCCTTCAACAATAGAGTTACTAGGGATGGTACTGGTTGGTGATTTTACTCTTTGCTGCAGGTTACATTTGGCTGCTACCAATCGGGCAACAGAACATTTCCGATACAACCATTTAAACATTGAAGAGCTACAAGCTTTTGTCGCATGTTTATTTTTCATGCTCCTATGCATATGCTTTTTTTAATGTATATACATCAAGTGCACATGATTTTAATTACTAGGCTCAACAAATGTGAAGGAAGCACAGCTTGCCTTCTTTATGAGGTTATTTTGTCTACTAGCATTAAACATGAGCACAACTCATTATGAGCTGTGCTTCCCTTCATGTAATGTTCTTGCTCAAAACAAGTGTGCGTGATTGATTTCAAGCTTTCCTGTAAACACGTGACTACCAGTCCATTTTTTTTTGTCAGCACCACTCATACAAAAAAATATCTCTAACCATCAATACATATGAGTTCATTCTTTTCATGACTGAAGACATTGAATGGTAATTATATAAATGATGGGTAATTAGTCATTCACTGAACCAGCCACTTGCTAGTCTTTATCTTCTTAGCCTGAATAAATCAACAACAAAAAAGAAATCCCACACAAAAGGCACGTTAACTTTTCAGGCACACAGAGACACAGATTAATATGTTCACTCGGACATCTCGACGAAATTAACTAACCTCTAAGAAGCATGTCATATGAATGAATATTAGTTTTTTTATATATGACCTGGACAAATTCAGAAGATGTAAAATATAAGCATAGCTTAAAAAGGCAGTGCAAGATAAACCAACGATGACTATCGCTATATCCATGCAATTTAAAGGTACAAAGCTGCTATTAATATTGGCATTTGAACACGACATAAACATGAAAATGAAGTAAATATTATGCAAAGCACATTTATTTCAGCCAACGTAACTGGTGTTTTGTTAGGATAGCAGATTGCAAATTACCTTTATAGCTCACGACTGATAATCATTGTTGCAAATAATCAGTAATCTGATGTTCAAGGCAACAGCACACGAATTTGTCCAAGCAAACAACAAGCAAATATTTTTAATCCTTTCAAGTCGGTTTGTTTATCTACAGCCATGCAATGTAAAGATTGGCTTTCAGGAGCTAAGGCAACTGCAACAGATTTTGATTTCACCCATCTGACAAGAAACTGAGCAAAAGGTGTACAGAAGTTCATGTAAACTATGATCATAATAGTTGGTGCAATCGAACTTGAGCAACCAAGAGTAGTATGAAGTGTAGAAGATTATGGAACACAAGGCTCACATACAAGAAATGCAGTTTGGTCAGGTGACGTTTGTGTAGAAAATGACTGTGGAAAGATATTTTCAAACGCAGGCATTAAAGTGAAACAGTGTTAAACTGTGATGATTTCTATATGTTAGAAAATAGTATTGGTGGAGGGAAAAACCACACAGCAAGCAAAGAGAAGCTGACCCCACATGCATTTTAGCCGACCAATCAAAGGGGTGGAACTACATTGACCATAGCTCAAACACTTCACACAGTGCATTACTTTCAATGACCCTGATGAAGGCAAGCCAGTAGCGCAACTACCACACACTCTTCTAATGCAAGATGAATGCTTGGTCAAGTAAAATTGCGTACAAGGAATATAGGCACATGAACTACATGTTACCTGTGTGTTAAAGAACTACTGGACACATTTTTGGTATGAAAAAAAGCATTTTTCAGACTGCAGGGGCTTGTATATATTTGAATAGCTGACTCAAGTTCCTCGAACAAAACCACTGCGAAATTTCGTTTAACTTCTGCAACCCTTTCAACGGTGACATAATAGTTAAACTTCAAACTTAACACGAGATTTTGTACAAAAAAAATTGCTGATATATTAAAACCCAGAACAAGCTCTTCTGCATATGCCGAAGCAAATTTCAATTAGCATTTGTAAAGTGCTAAGGCTAAGGCTTGCTTTGCAGGACAGCACTGAACCCAAGTCATGCAAACTTCACAATATTTCTACGGCGAAAATGCGCACATATGCAATGAGACGCACGCAGATACATTCTCGAAACATATTTCAGCATGTTTTGCATGCGCTAAGACGGGTCGGTAGTTGGCAAATCGAATGCACCTAAAGTAGACCTATTTCACATTATACATTTGCACAAACAAAATGCACTGATAAAGATGCATCGCACGATGCAAAAAAAGAAGAGACCTAATGCTTACGTTTCACACACAGACAAAAAAAAAGCGAGAACTGGGCGCGGTTTTGCCCCATTTAACTTAGGACGCCAACAGTGCAATGTGGCTGCCAAGTTCAAAGCCGACGCTCGATAAACCGTCCAGTTTGGTTTGAAATTGGTCAGCGCTAGTAGCATCGACGAGAAAACCGCAACGAGCACAGTTCACAAATCGAGACGCATGCAAAAGCAGGCACGCGACATCTCTCGTAGAGCATGCATCTCCCTGCTTGGGGTCGTCCCCGAGCAAACGTTTAACGGCTAATGGAGAAAGAGAAACTAGAAAAGTTTATCCCTGCAGCAGGGACGCAGCTCACGTCGGCAACGGATGCAAACTGTCAGGCCAGGTCTGTAGCGGTCCTAGAGGAGACAGCTAGATGCAGCAAATTGTCAACACGAATATCAGCTTGAAGACGCATAAATGGGTCATCGACGGCAGCAGACGTTGAGGGCTCACGACTCCGAACCGTTTTTTCACCCGGCCGGATACAAGGAGCGGCAATTATCAAACATGCACTCGGCCAGTAGACGCCGCAAGAGATAATTGGCGGCCGTCTCGACAACGCATTCGGTATTCCCCTAGGCAATGCAGCTCACTTGGAGCGTAATATTTGACACTTCAGAGATTGGGCACCGCTACTATTACGCGGGTTACTAAACAAACAAAAAATTTCCGTAAGCCTAGTGACTGATACAGTAGCCGCTAGAGTTTCGTTGGCGCTCCGATAGAAAGCGTTGATAAAAGACCTGCGCATCCTTGGCTGAAATTTCTCGGCCTGGCCGACGAGACCACATTTTATCGGCCTGGTTGTTTAACACTTCACGTCATAGTCACCACTTTCACTGGACGCATGTGTTAATAAGACAATAGAAGAGAGAACCATCGTTCTATGATCGCTACAATCGCAGAACGATCGTTAAAAAACATGGCGGCTATGACGCATTGCTATGACGTTTCCTGGTGCTTCTGTCGTCTGCACATGTCTGCACATGTCTGCAACTGTGGTCTTGCTTTCATCTCTGCTACGTACGTGGAATGTCTAAAATGCATTAGTATCATCTGCATCGCATCAGTGCCGAAAGTTCCTTGCGATCAATGTTTACACCCTTGTCTGCGTCTCCAACCGCTTTTTTTCACTATTTCGGGTCGCTGTCCATGGGCAGAGGCGTCGGCGTAAATAGTGTGCTTGCCTCTATTTGCCGTGCAACTGGCTACATTTTGTTCTAGACATGCTAGACTTGACATTTCATAAATAAACTTCCATATTTCCATCACATTATTTACAGACTTGTGCATCAGTTCAGTGCTCATCACTCTTTCTCCATTATGTGTTACAAGCTACAACGATTTCTGCAGATAATGAATGTAAAATTGCCATTTATACGACTGGCGGATAATGATTCCTACGTCGGCTTTGATTTCGCCGCCACAAAGTGATGGCAAATGCTTTTATTTGAAATCGGGCCCAATTAAGTTTACGATGCTTTTTTTTTACGTTTCAAAAAATATGTCCCGAAAATTCTCAACAATAATATTTTAATAGATTATTCTGTAGCAACCTCCATCCTAATTAATGTGACTACAAGCAATACTTGTGAAGTAAATAAATAATTAACGTTTAATTAGTAAAAACCAGTGGTGAGATCGAATGGGTCACATGAGAGTCGACTGCACGGGTCATTTAAGATTTTGAAAGTGTCCTCAGGAAATTTTCGGAGTGAAGGAATTCCACCCAATTTACCAGCAAAACCGAAGCGCAGATAAGCGCAACCTGAATGGCGTCACAAGTTGTTCACGAGAACGGCAGCTATAGTTCTGAATTCGTTACCAAATTCGCTCATGAAATTCGATTACGAATATCTTGGCCTACATATATTTCCTGTGTGTGCGCATGAGTTATAAAAAATAGCTATATATGCCATAAATTGACACGCACTGCAATTTTGTACGTAGTACAAACACCTGCTTTCGGATCATAGAGTAAAAGGTTATTAAAGTTCTTGTTAATTAGACGCAACGGTGTCAGTGTAACCGCAGCAAAGTATTTCCGGCTCAACGATGAGTTCTTGTGCGAAAACGATACAGCCTTACATTATTGAATTTTTAATTTAAAAAGTGTATATTTTCAGGGAATAAACACCCTGTATAGGTGTCATGCATACTCTACAAAAAAAAAAAAACGCTCCATCACTTCATTCAGGGATAGGGGCTCATGAGGACCAAGACTGTCTACTCTTTTGATGGGGCGAATTAGCGGCCGAGATATCCAACAAAGAAGGGGGGGGGGGAAATGCAGCTTTGCACTGTAGTTGTGCTAAGGCTGAAGGAAGTGCGGAGCTGAGCAGCCTTCTTTGTTTCTCGCCGGTTCTCTCTTTCCCAGTTCTTTTTTTTTTGTCTTTTCTTTCCATTTTTTCTCTTTTCTTCCAACTTTTTCCCCCTTTTCAATATCATCATTGAAGCACTCGAAGAACAAGAGGAATGAGATTCTCTTTCATATAAATAAAAAAAGAGAGATTATCTCTTGAGCAAGCGCGCACTCAACAAGTGACGACGACAGCCCAGCCCCGTAAAGTGCTCCGCACTTTCTCTAAGTGGTTATATCAGAAGAAAAGTGCCGACCCGTGTAACTGCCCCTCCTCGTGAAGACTCCTCAACAGGTCGGCACAGGAATGGGATATGTGGAATAAAATATGTAGGAATGATAAGATCGGAGAAGAGAGAGAAAAAAGTGAGGGTCATTCGATCTGTTTCCCGCAACGGACTCATAAGTCCCAACGCGCCACCGACTATAGGAAAGCCCCCAAGGAGGCCGGAGAAGTACATGTATCATCGCCGCAAGAAGGAAGACAAACGGGCCGTATTGGCGCGTTGTACCACCGAGTGCGTGAAGCACTCACCGAGGTGCCTCTGCACGGGAAAAATTGAGGTCACTCACTAATAGAAGTCTCGTAGACATCGATGGGGAGTGCCTCCTGGTCACAAGCGCACAAGAAGCGCCGAGGTTCCGAAGAAGGTGATGACAGCAGCGTTCGCGCGTTTGACCAGACATGCGTGCACACAGGGGAAGAATCCAGTCAACAGTGGCGGTGGAGAGTCCCAGTTTGCTATGAATGAGGCTGGTTAAAATTATCATGTGGTGCTATAGTATGCATGATGCACTGCAACACGTTATTCTTTCTTGAGCGGCGCCATAAAGAACTTTGAACACTGTAGCAATATCGAGAGTTGAACAGTAAAACATGATAGTGTAGGTACACTGTGTGGCCAGGAAATTTTTATTGTGCCCCCCCCCCCCCCCCCCGGTAAGTCGAATCCAGAAGACAATATCACGATGGCCTGCCTTTGTTCCCTTGGCTTCTTTCCGGAAGTAAGAGTGGGAAATAAATGCGCACGCCTATAGGCGTACGGGGCTAAATTCGCCCTCCCCCCTCTCCTTCTAAGTGATTGGAGGTGGGGAGAAGGGGGGGGGGTGCACCCACGTATCCCCTTTGTGCTCAAGCCAGTGTGCACATGGTTACAAGCACGCTTCCGACTTCGGCAGGTCAGTCGCTTGTTGGGAGGGCAGGTGAGACATCATTTTCAACATGCATGTTACACCGCCAGAGCTAACAGTGACAGTGCTACTTGGTGTGGACTGCATTTTACTAGCTAACAAGCACAAGGAAACCAGAAAAATAGACAGGACAACCGATAGCGCTTGTGCAGTTTCTGGTAAATCGAAGCACACTAAAGGATAACATCAGATATATTCTAATGCAAATTATCGCGGCGTTGTTGCCTACTAGTTACGAACCAGACAATACGCACTGTGTGGTGTGTCGAGATGGAAACAGCGCAACTAACCAAGTAGATAAACATAAAAATTTACATAATATTTGTTCACACCTCATCGCAAATAACATGTATAATGCATGGAAGTATGTTAGGGGATGCGTGTGCCCATCTAGTGCCAATCAGGGCAATGAATGGCCGGGCCTACTCATCCTCTGCGAAAGAACGTCTGCGTTTATATATAGTATACATACGCGCCCTGTTTCGAATTTCGCATGTTGTGTTCTAACTCTTGTTACATAACGTTTTGCTCTTTACTCGCTGTAAAACGGCTATGCATGGTTCCGCCTTTTGTCAAATTTTTTGCGGAAATGCCGAAGAAAGTTAATTTTCACCGATCTGTATAGCCATGGTTGGTGATCCACCCGGCAAAACTGTTCGTCCTCTCTGCGTTGAAGAAGACTGGTGGTTTGGGCGCGTTGGTTTTATATGACAATAAATAGTAAAATAATAAATATAGTTTAGCGTATATTGTATAACAACAAATATAAAAATTAAATAATAGGTGTAACCTCAAGAGACAAGAAGAGAGCAGAGTGTGTCAGGGAACAAACCGGGGTTAAGAATATCATAGTCGAAATCAAGAAGAACAAATGGCCATGCATGGGTCGGGCACGTATGCAGGATAACCGCCGGTCATTAAGGGTAACTGACTAGATTAACAGAGATGGCAAACGCACGAAGGGGAGGCAGAAAGTTAGGTGGACCGATGAGATTAACAAGTTCGCAGGAATAACATGGCAACGGAAAGCACAAGACCGGGTTGATTGGCGGATCATGGGAGAGGCCTTTTCCCTGCAGTTGGCGCAGTCAGGCTGGGGATTACGATGAAATTAAAAAAAAAAGTGTGACGGTTGCACGACATAGCGAGAGGAAACCACACACGCGCTGCTAAACTCGCAGCTTATTTTAATTTGTTGAAAAAAGAATACCCGAGAAAACACGATTGATTTAATGACAAACGTCGGGTGAGTGAGAATTGCTTGTAGTCAATCAGATACAGTCATTCCTAAAGTATGACCTCGTGGTTGCACGTAGTATATCACCTTATCGATCACCCCTGCTTAACGAGCCCGTTTCCTCAAAAGATAACGATACGGAAGGTTGACTCATTGCAGCCACGTCTTCATCTCGATATGCAATACGCCTCCGCCACTACTCTTGCACTTCTGTTGCAATCAACAAACATGATTTAAGTGTCAAAAACTCTCACTCGAAACTAGTGACTTGCCAAGATAGTGCGGTTCTTTCCTAATGAGTCATTATTGTACTCTAATCACCTTGATGTAAATTCATAAACCATTATATCGGGCAAGTTGGCATGAATACATCTTGGCCCGAAGCGTAAAGCCACATGTAGTATGGTAAATAATAATCTTATAAGGGACCATCAATTCTTCACGTGTTTCATTTCACAGCCTGACTGACGACTGCGCTGCTCCCGGAAATCGGGTGAGAGGGAATGCGCGTTAGGCATACGGAAATTAGTGTCGAGTCACATTAAAACAGAAGATAACATGTGCAAACACAGAGCCGTGTTTTAGGAATGAGAAGTGTGTCTTACATTGAGCACGCACACTTGCTAGATGTTTCCGTGTTTGTTTTTTCTTTCGTCCAGATTCAGTCACGCAGCTTTATAAATAATGTGGAGTCCCGCTTCTATCCACAGTTCTGTACGATTCTTAGAGCGCCACATATCGAAATTTCATGTTAGACTCTATCGTATGGCCAAAATCTGGTTGGTATAGATGTTCTTCTGTGCTCCCGATGCAGCTCAACAGTTTCATAATTATTCAAATCCCGCGCGCTTTTCTTTGTGAGAAACTAAACTGAAAATGGTCACAGAAGCAAGTACATTCCTAAACGCCCTAGTAAATTCCGCCACGAAAGAGGTTTCGTTAGTTTATGAACGCCAACAGATTGGAGAATAGTGAAGTTCTACTTGCAGTATTAACTGACTTGTTGAGAATAGCTGGAACGACACGAACAAACGCCGCTGCATAATTGTTGAGTGAGTTCACTCACCTTCGCAGTGTCAAAATTTCCTCGTAATTTACAGCGCTGGATCCTAAACGGAAGCGGTAAATCGACCGCTTCCATCGTTAGAGTTGTTTATATGTCCCGTGCGCATGTAAGCGCACGCCCGATTCTTGTCATCTCATGCCGGCCGCCTGTCCGTCCTTTATTGGCATTGTGCCTACCGAACAGCGGCCATTCCTCCCATCATTTCAACCGCAAAACATTTTAGCCATGCCTATACGCAAATCGTCCTTTGGCCTTTCTCTCACCCACGGTCGTGCACTCACCAACGTCAGAGAGGAACCGGGACAAGGGAGTGAGATGTCCATAAAACAAATGAGAACAAAAATTGGACGCAATGAAAGCGTCGTCTGCTGGATTCTGACAGCAGTTGTACAAAAATTAGAAAATTATTATTTTACTAATATTTCAAACTTTTTAAAAATATAATCTGCACTCAAATAGCTTTTTAAAACAAATAATAAACAAAAATACTGTTTGTATAATTCACAGTTGCGTATAAAACGAAATGGTTTTTAAAGCACCAGGGCGTTTTGATATGGCGGCTGGCCGTTCGCATAGCAGACGACACCATCGTCGTCTGCTTCAGCATCATGAATGTCCCCCGCTCGTTGGAGCAGCTCCCTGTATCAATTTATCTCGTTTGCATATAGTACAATACAGTAAACTACTTACAGAAGCTCACAAGTATGCTGCACACTTACTTTGGTAAGTGAGCGATTCCGCATACAGGCCGAGCGAAACGACAACAGTGATCACACAAACTTGCAGCAACAAATTGTTTTATAGCAAGTCAATCGATGTTTACATGAAATAAAGGTCAGGTAAGTAACGTTTTAGCATGTACAACAGTGAACAATATGCATGTATCAGATAGCGGGTACGTACGTACCAACGTTTTCAGTTGGTACGTACTACGCACAGCCCCAACGCAGATGCCCGGAGCACAAAAGCTGTCCAGCGCTGCACTGACATATCCATCGCACTCCCCGAAAACTTCACTGCAGTAAGTTATACTGCGAATGTTCCTGCGCTTTTGTAGCTGAAGATATCGTAACACCTCGTTGATAGTATTCGGCAAACTTTCTGTAAATAATATCAACGTGTCCGCCTGCCTTTCACGAGCAGTGCAGCCCGACTGTTTGATTTCGGGTTCGCGCTGCCAGCTAAAGTGGGCCGCTTTCCAATCTTCCACGCATTGGCACTATTCATGCTTATCGATACTTAGAATTATTTGAGAAGCAGTTTTCAAGCGTGCTATTTATAAGTCTTCCAAATAAAATTGTCAAAAAAGAAAGAAAAGCTTCAAATGACGTTTTATTTGCCGCCGCTGGCGGAGCGCTGTTGTCGTTTCGATGGTGACGCGCCTTACGGCGTGGCTGCAAAGCTCGGAACATGCCAGTGATGCCACTGGCTTGACCAGGAAAACAACGAGGAGGCCACGTCAGAGCAGACAGAAGCCAATCGCGTTGCGACCTGCGGGGGCAATGAGCGAGAGCTAGACGGTGAGAAGGCGCGAGGGTGGAGAGGGCGAGCAAGAGATGTTCTGTGAGCACTCGAGGGCACGAGGGTGATGGCAGCAGCAGAATGAATAGCGTGCCGCTTGCGCCAGACGGGTGAGTGTGCGCCGGTTGAGGGAAGCTTGTCTCGGCCTGCCTGTGTCGTGAGTTGTGATCGTGGCGGTGAATCGGCGCGAAGCTAGCTCAACCCGCTGCAGGCATCAACGTCGCCGACGTTAAGTCCAAGTGAATATATGGCTTCTGGTTGTACTACATCTAGGAAAGTGACGTGAGGTGTGTGTGCCCATGCTGTGCGACCGCCGCGATGATAGGTTTAAATCTTCGAGTCACCGGGCACTGTAACCAGGGTGGCCGTAAATACATGGAAGATGCCTTCGTCGTCGCATACCAGCAGACCAAGGACAAGACAGACCTGGAGTACGCGTACTTCGGCATCTTCGACGGGCACGGCGGTCGTGAAGCCGCGCTCTACGCCAAGGAGCATCTTCTAGACGCTATTGTTAAACAAAGTGACTTCTGGTCAAACAACGATGAGCACGTGCTGCGTGCCATCAAGCACGGCTTCCTCACAACACATCTTGGCATGTGGAAAGAAGTCGGTGAGTACTTCGTGTTGTTTGTTTTCTATGTGTCCGTGGTCACATGCATTCGAGCAGCCGACGCTGCTAGGTCACGGGAAGCGGGTTCGGCCAACGGCGTTACCGTGATGCAACTCACCCGCTGAGCTAGGCCTAAGACCGATTTAGCAGCTGGGCTTTTCCGTCGCGAGCAACGGAAAAGCTGAGTGTTTCCGATACCGCGGCTACCTGCGCGTCATCTGCTTTTCCTGTTGCTGCTTGCCCACACGACCGATGTGGTTGCCTTTGCAACGATGACAGCTGAAATGCGTATATCAATAAAACAAACAAAAGTTCTCACAGGCTCTTGTGCGTACTGCGGGTCATGATCCTATCGAAAAAAAAAAAAATGCGCCTTGTTTAAATTTCAGAACGAAGTAATGTGTGCAATGTCGCACGTTTGTAGGAATCTTGGTGCGCGTTGATTTAAGCCCATAGAAATTGTAAACGATTGCTGCAGCAACAATTCGTGCAAGTGGGCGCACCTCGGTGTTCTAGCTTGAAATAGTGACTGTTGTTGGTTTGATAGTAGGTCTGTTTGACTGTGGTACTTCGTTCATCAACGTCATATTCCTCACAAAGAACTGACACTGCTGTGGTTCTGTTCTCATAAAGTGCCTATTACCCCTTTATTCATAAACGCTCCTTGACTTGACGTTTACTTGCCACCGCCTTCAATGCAGCACAAACGCGTTTCCAACGCGCTGCTTTGAGGTGGTGGCACGCCATGTCAGGAGCATTTTGACTACGGCGGTTAGTTGGGAAATCTCTAGAAGTAGCTTGTCGCAAGTCGAAGAATCGTCCGAAATTTGTGTAGTGCGCTGAGATGGCGAGGGACCGCTGGCAGGTGTGCAAATTAGGGGGCATTCCTGCCACCACCGAGGCAAGAGTTCTCGTTGGCGGCATTCCCTGGCCGTGAGCGCCTACGGTAGCCGGGAGAGGTGCAACTCCCGCTCCTCCACCCCTTCGAGGCCGCCAACCCAAACCGGCTGGACCATCGCGGCGGTTACTACTACTACTAGAAATACGACTATGGCTGTAACTTGTTTGTTTATTTATTTATTCATAATACCCCTAAAGGCCCTCGTGTGAGGGTATTGCATAGGGGGGGTTACATGAGCAAAATTACAAACAATAAACGTCAAAAACGAAAAAAGGTAAAAAAATTCAAATTAAATACAGACTAAAGTTGAGATATATGTTATAACAAGTAATTGGTAAGACAGCAAAAATAGAGAAAAGAATAGGCAACAAATCATTTGAATACGGATAAGTACCCAGTGAACAACCTATGAAAATGCAAGAAAAAATAATACACTTAAAAAAAAAACGTACACTCAAAAACGAATAAAAAATATACACTCACTCATTACACCTCAAATAAGCTGAATCAAGGTAAAAATACTACACGTGTGCTCTGCACGTTATAGAAAAGATGGAAAAACAACTAAAGAGCAAAAATTAGATGATGTCAGTATTTTGAATTAGTTCTTGAAATTTCGTGGCGCTTTTTTCTAAGGCAATGTGTGATGGTAGATTATTCCAATCGATTGTGGTACGCGGAATGAATGACTTGGAAAAAGCAGATTACTTATAGTTTAAGCGTTTAACTTTGTAGGGGTGATCGCGGCGAGGAAAAATAACGGCAGGTGGCTCGAAGAAATCGCTGTGAAGTGACACGTGGTGATAAAGTTTATGAAAAAGTGATAGGCGTGCAAGTTTGCGACGATGGAATAGTTCGGGTAGCTCTGCTCGGCGTTTTATAGTGCTGTGAAGCTGGAATGACGTGAATAATCTGAAAATATGAACATGTAGCGGACATGTAGCATACTGCTTCGATAAATTATGTGTAAACTTCTTAATTTTGGTCATTTCAATGACGAATTTTCTTTTGTGGCCATCCAACAAATCACATTTAGTGCGGCTTCCACACGACCCCTCTCTTTGTTAAGAAATTGGACTTTTACTTCAAGAAGTAACACCATTTTGTAATGTTTGGACTGCTGAGGTTTCATAGTGCTTCATTTGTGTATGTGCTATTTGAGTTTTGAACACTTGTGGCCAGTAGCTACTTTTATTGACTTTGCTTGAACTCCTGTTCTTTTCATGCTTTTGCAACAGGCAAGTGGCCCAAGACATTGTCGGGTTTGCCAAGTACATCAGGCACGACCGCAAGCATCGGTTTTATTCGAAGGGGCAAGCTGTTCATTGGTCACGTTGGAGACTCACGTATAGTTCTTGGAAGTGAAAGCATGGGTAAGTTCATAACAGCCTGATGTAACAAAGAATTGAAAACGTGGCACCATAATGACGTTTTCTCACATAAGATGACAGCAGTCTTGCTCTAAACATGTCCTGCAAATCTTTTCTTCGGTATTGGTAACTTATAGTATAAGAGGTATACACTTAGTTTGGCCTGTCAGTGATGCCAGTGACATGGTTGTTCAGTGATGACTGTCTGATGTCTCGTGAAATGATGAGAAAAATAATCGGAACAAGAAGCGCGGCCAAGCTCTTTGGCTATGGCTATGCAATGCCATACAATGACGACACCACGCACGAGAGCAGCTATGATGGCTGCCACACTAGTGCTCCTTATTAATGATGCCGTGCGAATATTTCCTACAGATAGCCTGCACATGAATGCAGCTTCTGAACATACTAGCAATCCACAATGATGGCTTTTATGAGAGACAAGTTGCAGTTAATCTGTTTCAATGTCACAATGGCGTGACATGTAATATTTCAATTACATTAATGCGACATTGCAAACGTCACTCTCATCACTGTTGGTGCTTCAACAGTGATGTCAATGCAAGCCATCTATATGAGTGAATGTGGCACCTTCCCTTAAAGGGATACTTAAAAAAATTATTGCTGCCAAGATATTCAACCAAATTGAAAGACTTGTTCCTGAAAGAGATAGACACAACGTTCATTTCAAGCAGAAACTACAGAAAAATAATCATCTTAATTCATTTTTCACAAACTGCAGTGTCTAGCAGCTGTGCCATACGCTTGAGGTGGTGACATCACACGCCTGAAACAGGCAAGCCAATGTGCCAGCCATTGACCATGTCTCCTTGCTGGGGTAGGGAATCAGTGCTTTTGTGGGAGGGGGAGAGTGGGATGAAAGGAGAGGTGAAGAAAAGGAAACAGAGGATAGAAACATGTGCACCCTGCGTGTGCCTTGGCAATTGTGATGTTGTGCCGCATGGTGTCAACAATCCATCAAAAATACAGCCAACTGTTTGAAAGTACAGGAAATTAACTCTGTTTATCTCAACGGTTACATCTTCTGAATATATTTTTGAAGTTTTCATCAGTTCTTATCATTTTTTTTGTTCAGTGTCCCTTTAAATGCATATCTGCAGACGTTTTTTCTCATTTTTCTAAGTGGAGTGTTTTTGTCTGTTGTCTGAAGTAATTCTGCTAGATGATAATATCTTTCCTATTACTCCTTGATTTTTTTTCCTTAGTGACAGTCGAACCTGGAAATGAGAATAGTGGCAAAAGCGTTGGTGTGCCATATATCGCTGCGATCCTGGTGTCAAGATCATAGTGGTGCGCATGCTCGCTGCCTAGTCTTTTTCCTTGCTTGAAGGGGCAAGGTGGTTATTTGCTGCATGCTGCTCTAGTGTTTGCGTTCTTTCTACACTGGATTGAGGAATGAAAGTGTAATATCAATGCAGTCGTTGTAAAAAATCAAACAGCACATGCTTCAGCATTATGGTGCCCCACTGGGAGTGTCTGCATAGTGCAAGTCATAAGGAAAGTGCCCTCAAGTGCCAATTGCTGCATGCAATAACCTTGTCACTTTCAAGTGAGCCATGACATGAAAGATTCCTTCAAGGCTGCAGGAGAGCAAGCAATTTTTTTCTGTGATATTGTTGGCTGCTTACTGCATGTTGTGGAATAATGTTGAGTTTGCATGTTTATAGTAGTATGTTTTCCAACATGCAATGCATGTGGCTACATGCAATGCATTTTAGAGATATGAAGTTTACTTCAATGGGGATGTTGAACAAAGCAACATCAGTATCTCCTTTGGCTTGTCACCCATTGGAACAATAGCACACACACGCTCAGAGGTGAATACAGTTGAACCCCATTAGGACTAAGTCACAGCCGGAATGAAGACAATGTCGTTATGCTGTGTGTTTATTATCAAGGTAAGTCTGTTGGAATGTTGTCTTGGTGTGAATTTCTCATTTATATAATTATATATCTGATAACTTGTTATATTTGTCTTCATTATGTGAAAGTTTGACTGTACAATAAGTCATCAAGGATGTTGACGAGTAGCTGCACTAATGTGCTGTTTCACAATTGGTTGTGTGCAGGTGGGGAGAACTGGTATGCGCAGTCACTGACGCATGATCACAAGCCTGAAAACCCACGGGAGAAGGAGCGCATCCACAGCGTGGGTGGCCTGATCATGAACAAGTCTGGGGTGGACAGAGTTGTTTGGAATCGGCCTAGCGTCGGTCACCGTGGCCCTGTCCGGAGGAGCACCCACTTTGACAAAATCCCCTTTCTGGCTGTGGCAAGATCATTGGGTGAACATCTTGTTCAATCCGTGTGTGCTAATGGGCTTTCTGGCAATTATTTGTACAACGAGAAAGTATACAGGGTACATGATAAAATGAAAGGGGGAACATAGACAAGCACTGAGAGGCAGTTGCTTGTTCATGTTCTCTCTTTTAGTCCATTCTTGTGGAGTGTTCTTTTTTTACACTAGGGGCATTCTGTGCAATCTTTTGTTCAGCCAGATTTCAGCTGCACATTACAGCTGTTCCATCCCATTGTCATCTTGGCCATATACAGAACCATTATAGACTAGAGGCTGATAGAGTACGGTCAACTACAGGCACATGCTGGTCCTTGCGGTGTTTGTGTCTTAACCACTGAATGAAAGCATGACATTTATGGGTTAGTGCTTTTGTATAATCTAATGTTACCTGATAAAACAGTTGTTTTGTATCTTCTGGGCCCAGCCATGGCACCAGTGAAAGAAACAGACTGATGAGAACTGTACAGGTTGAGCAGACAAAACACCATTTGCAGACATGTCTAATTCGAGTATCTTGCTGTTAGTTCTGTGATCTTGAGCCTTAATTAGTGCACATAATTTTTACCAGCTCCTGTTGCTCTACTTTGTCTGATTATTACAATCCCCCTACTTGTGAAGGATAGTCGACTGGTTAAAGGCCCAAGGGAATCATGCAAACTTGGCGTGGTGTTTCACCGCTTCTTTGATCTGTGTCTGCAGGTGACCTGTGGAGCTACAACTACACGGCAGGCAAATTTGTAGTGAGCCCAGAGCCTGATGTCAGTGTTGTGAAGATTGACACACGACGAGACCGCTGCATTGTCATGGCCTCTGATGGCTTGTGGAACATGGTGGACATCTCCGAGGCGGTTCGGTATGTGCAGCAGGCAGAGCGGGACAATGAGCATGCATTCCTCGAAGCTGCCCAGGCTGGCTCGGTGAGTTCGTTTTTCACGAGAACCAGTTATGGTACCTCATGAATTACGTTTCAAACTGAAACTGCATGCAGCGAAGAACATTTTTGTGGGGAACATGTATAGTTTTTGCTTAACAGGCAAGCTGCATTGTTGCTGGCTGCGGTACCAATGAAGCAATAACATTTCGCAAGCTGATTCAGGGAGTAAAATATAACATTTTACTAGCTTGTTCAGGAAACAACAACTTACATCCAACGTATGGTTGTTGCATATTGCACAGGTGTCTGATGACCCCAATTTCTTAGACGGCCACTCACCGGGCCCCATACCAAATTTTAGTTAGACCGTGGAAGTTGTTTCGTGTCCGATGAAGAACATTTTGCAACAGAAATTTTCTCAGTCCATTACGAGCTGAGAAAACCATATTTTTGAAGCAGTGTGAAAACGAGGATGAGAAGAAGCAAGCTCGAAACCCTTGCCGCTCCTCCGTGTGGCCTTCGCAAGCCAAATCTGCCCTACCCTCTCCGGCATCCAACCAAAAGGTCACGTGCGCATGGCACGCCCGAACAAGCTTAACCCCCGTGCACGCGAGCAGTTTTTTTTTTTGTTGTTGTTGAGCAGCTTTGTTTTGAGGTCTAGTGCCTGTTTCTGCGGGATGGTTTGGAAACGCTGACTGAGACGCAGTGGAATAAATGAGCACAGTGAGTGTGCGAACGGGTAGGAGCGTTCTACGGCTGTCGTCTGCTCGATGTGCTGACCGCGGGGACACAAACGCATGCGAAACGCTGGCACATTATTCCCGCATCTCGTCGCAATTCATGGGAAAAAAGGGGAAAAAAAAGAACGCTCACATCTCCTTATTGCATCTGATTATTTATCTAGAGATTTATTAATTTCTTCAAGCAACAAATACATAATACTCATTTAGTGTTACATACTTTTTGCCATGTCACGTGCCATTGTTGGCAACGTCGGATCACAGTTGTCTACGTACAGGACCAACGTTACTGCATTGCCATGTACGTAGGGCCATTCATAGGCGCACATCATGCCCTCATTCTCTGGGCGGGCGCCCGCAAAAGGAACGGGGAGCGGCGTTCATCTTAAAATTTGACTCATTTCCGTGGCGCGTGGCGTTGCAAATTCTGGCAGACATGATCGTGAGCGCCTCATCTACTCATTGCGCTGCTCAGCACAACATTTTCAAACCTAATGAGTGGCCCTTTAAGTGTTATTCAGAAATTGCAAGCTGGATGAGGATGGCTGTGTT
The DNA here is from genome assembly GCA_013436015.1 of Rhipicephalus annulatus. Taxonomy (NCBI): domain Eukaryota; kingdom Metazoa; phylum Arthropoda; class Arachnida; order Ixodida; family Ixodidae; genus Rhipicephalus; species Rhipicephalus annulatus. Next base: position 178,464 of record WOVY01011640.1, on the reverse strand, counting down.
ATGAAGTCAATTTATTGATCCTTTCAGAGTGTTAAGGAATATAAAACAGGCGAATTCAGGCATGCTTTTCATACTTTTTGCCGTGCTTTCTTGGCTAACAGCGAGGACTATAATGAATGGCCGATCTCACTGGCCATTCATTATGTACAACTAGCTTCTTTTTTGCAATGGACAATTAGACTGAAACTGCTGGTTTGGCAGTATGCTTTCTTTTTCTTTGTTGCACTTACAAAGGAAACAGGCCTCTTAGACATATTGTTACTGGACGAAAAGGTCTTGTACTATATTTTCACGATGTATGTACAGGAATCGTCGGCAGGCATACAAAATGGAGCCCAGTTCGCTCGAAAGATCTCTAAGCATTGCCCTCTTCCCAAGTGAAGAAAGGTTTGCGAGAAGCTTACCCTACTAGCACGACTGAGGAGGGACATGACCTACTCTGCCACTGCCGCCGTGCACGAACACATTACGGCCGAGTTCGTTACGGCCAAGATGCACATTACGGCCAAGATGCCGCAAAGTGGGACAATCACCGGTTTGCGGGCTGTAAACGGGTAACTCTGAGGGACTGATACAGAACACTTATTGGTGGAGTTTCGACTGTCAGGCAAATCCATGGGAGTACCTAGTCGGCATAAGCAAGAGATGGGTTTGCATGTCGTGTGGCAAGTGGTGGAAAGGCAGCGACGCGTGGCTTGTGCTAGACAGAAAGTCAAGTTTATTAAATAGTTCACTTGAGTTACATGGTTAGCGTTATTACAGCAGGAGGTACCAAAGTTTCAGAGAAACTGACAGGGGGACCTCCTATGGCTACATAGATGGGGTAATTACAAAATATGCAGCAATAGTATAGGGGCTTGTGAGTAATAATGAATAAGCTTGATTAACTATAACAATACGATCAATACACAACATAATGGTAATACTCACTATTGAAAAATAACAAGGAAATAGTCAAAAGCAAGTGAAGACAAAAAAAAAAGGCCTGGCGGCATAGCCATGGTCACTAGGTTGCCGATTAATGGCGGTTCGCGGCGCGGGCCTGGCAAATGCGCTATGTGGAGAACAAGGTGCCAGAGGGGAAGGCACTCTCGATTCCTACACCATACTGTGTTAATCTCTGGCGCTTCATAGCAGTATGTGCAACATAAAGTGTATAAAATTTTAGTGTAACAAATGTTGTCTTTCCCCCTTTGTTCCACATTGTTTATGCAGCAAGATTACCAGGTGTACAACCCTTCCAAGATGTTGGTGGATGAAGCCCTGTACCGCTGGAACCGTGTCCAAACTCGTGCTGACAACACAAGTGTGGTGACGGTGATGCTTGATCCAGCAGGCCCCTCACGTAGCGAGGTGCTCCTGCGTCAGCGATATCTGTACAGACTGCGGCCTAGGGAGGAAGCGCGAGAACCAGAGCCACAAGCACCGCCATCACCAAAGCCTGGGTTCCTTGCTCCCGATGGTGAGGGACAAGCATTTTGCACAGCGGAGTAGCTAAGCATGCTGCCCTGTTGGCTCCTAGCCATAGCTCATGCTTTATGTACTTGTGAACAGCTTTCTAGGCTATGAAGAAAAGGCTACAGCACTGAAGCAAGCCTACGCCAGTGCTGTTAAATATAGAATTGGGCTTTCATTTTTCTTATGCAGAAAATATGGTACGTAACTGTTTTGTTTTATATACTGCATGTAACTTGAGGTATGTAGCACAAAAATTCCACTTCTAAAGTGCATTCAGTTGTATCTTTTGTGAGAGTCAATCAAATGAATACCGCAAATGTTTTGAGGAAAATTGTTTGAAGTAGTGCCTAGTGTTGCATATGAAATCTGCGGAAACCCCCTTGGTGACAGAAAAGTTGAGAAAGAAAAAGAAGACAACCATACGTTTGGCAAAGTGGGAAACCACTCTTTTAGTGTTTGGCAATTTTTCGGCAACTGGGAAGCTTTCCTTTCTGAGATATCTGTACAGATATACTTGTGGCTTTGTGCTACTAACGGGTGGTTGTCTTCTTTTCCTTTCTTAACACTTCCACCACCGTGCAGGTTTCAGCAGAACTCATTTGCAATACTTGTGTCCATGTGCTTTGAGTTTTCAATGAATTTGCCCTCGCGCTGGCGATCGCTAGCTTCCTGGTTAGCCCAATTGGTAGAGCCACTGGTGCAGAAAGGCATTGGTTCCGGGTTTGAACCCTGTACCAGGACAAATTTTTCGAAAATTAAGGAAAGATGCTACTCGAAAACACCTTTTTTTAATATTCACCCTAGGGCAATGAAACAAGCTATTTATGGAACTTTTTATAATGATTTCTAATATATAATTAGTTTTCTTGCAAGTTACACATTTCTAGCTCTGCAACATGACAAAGTGAAAACCTTAACCCTTTTGCCCCCCCCTCTTTTCATCCCTGAACTTCTGTAATTTTTTACCATTCATAGTTCATAATGCTTCAAATAAAGCGTAGAGTGCAAACAAGTAATTAGGAAGCACATAGAAAATATGTAATACGTGTGAAAAATAGTAGACGTAAAAAGTCCATATTTCACCTACCCTAGTAAAGGTATACATGCATATTTTTATTATACAACACAATATTGATATTTAAACTAGATAATTGCATTTGTCATACTTTGGAAAAAATTTGGGCAAAATTTCTTGCAGATCCGAGCACTACAAGTGTCCGAAAAAGGAGGGGCACATTGGAAAAAATGGCAAAATTTGTGTTCTGGAAAAAACGAGTTTTAAAGTTAAAATTGAGTTTTTATTTATGAAAAATATCATCAAATCAGATGAAATTTGCACACCAAAAAGAACAGTCCTTCTTGTAGTGGCCACTGCGTCTAAAATACGCCAGCACCATGAGTTTGTCTCTTTCGGCTTTTTCGAGCCGACTCCTCACAGACATTTCGCTCACAGACAGGGCCATGAAACGCTTGCCAAACTTTCGCTCCATCTAGCAGAGCCTTGTGTCAACTGCAAGGTAGGAAGAAGTTCGACAGAACTGCGAAATCCAAACTAAGTCCAGTGTCATGCCATTTTGCAGCCATGCTTGTGCCACATACCGTCGTACATAATGGCAATGTCGTCCCTGCTAAGTTCTCTCACTGCGAGCTCTTTCGACCACTCAAGATTGGCGCTGACATCATCCATTGCCGCATCACGAACTTTCCGGCTGACGGGTGTGAATGACTTTTGATGCATTGGCTTTTGCAAGCCAACAACTGCCGCAAATCGGACCAGCTGCTCGTAGCCTATTCCTACATAGCGCGCCGCACAACGGCTTTCACTTCCGAGCTATGCTTTTTTCATTCATAACGGAGATAATTACAAGAGAAAAGCATTGTTCAGCTGCGCTGCTCGACAAGACATGGACCCTGCAAATAGGTTTCACAGCGCATACAGGCGGGCAGCGACCAATGGCAGTCCCCGATTCGTACCATGTGATAAGCCAGTCGCGGCGCTCCAAAAACACGCAGAACAGTGCTTCTTTTTATTATTTCTTGCGCTGCATCAGCGAGAGAAACTGTTGGTATTTGAAGATTGAGGCTAGACTCTTCGACTTTACGAACAATGGCAAGCGGCGGCGCATTATCGACTGCAAGGTGCTTGAAGACTGCACACTTTTGACCTTTTACCAGGCACCTTGTGCTCTTTAGATGCAATTTTAAAGCATTTCCAGTTAAGTCTCGACCTGTATTATTTTTTTCTTAACAGTAGAGGTACTAATCTTATCAAAACAGGCGAAAATAAAAAAAATCGGTAATTTTGAAAAAAATTCCTGTTTTTCGACTCGCATTTCCCCTAAGAAGCTTTCCTTTCTGAGAAATCCATACGGATTCCCTTGTGGCTTGTTGCTACAAATGGATGGTTATCTCTTTTCCCTTTCTTAGTGCCTTGTGTTATGCTTTTCTCGCTATTATAAAAGCAAAAAAAAGGGGGGTGATGAAAGAAAGAAGAAAAGCATAAGAACTAGGAGGCACAAAAGCAAAGAGGTGTAAAATATGTAGAAGTCAGTTGTGATGAAGTGCATGCAGCTTTATTTTGCTGCTCCAAAAATTGCTCCAAATTCTGTTTCAGCTGTTTCACCCCTGCCTATGTTTGAGGCCTTAGGCTGTATTGAAAGAGTACAATGCAACTGATGAATAAGTGAAGGACACACGTAACTCAATACGAATCCAAGTATGGGATATCTACAAACATTGTTTAGACCTAATCTTTGTTCCTCTAACTCGACTTCTTAGCCAAGAAAAGTCTGAAAATATAAATGACCTTGTTAAGAAGCCTCTAACAAACAGCAGGGTCTAAAAATATAAATGACCTTGTTAAGAAGCCTCTAAGAAGCAGCAGGAATAAGAAACTGGAAGCTTGCGAGGAAAAAAAGATGGGTTCTGTGCTCGAGCTGGCGTTTCGACACAGCCCCTTTTTATGGACCTTGTTAAGAAGCAGTTATCCAGATTGACATACTGTCTTTTGCATGGTGTAAGCTAAGCAGCTAAAGATGCACATTTGACTTCCTTGAGTTCAACTTAAAAGGCCAGTAAACAACTTTGAGGCCCAAAAATTTTAATGACAAGGAATATGCGCACTTTGACTATGTGAATATGCTGCTGCAAGAATTTTGTGAATACATGCAATAATAAGGAGGCTACAGGGATGGCTCTTTATCTCAGAGTCCCTCGTTCTGGCTGCCACTTCTCCCGGAGTCTCAGGCTCTACAGAACGGCAAAGGGCAGCACAGAAAAATGAAAATGTGGACTGCGCGGTTGAAACCGTATCACTGGGGGTCCAAGGCGCCGTTTCGTAGAGCAAAAGACCAATCGACGAGCTCAGTAGTGCGTAACGTTGCCCATGGACAAGCTTTCGTCAGACTGCGCGTACAAGGGATTTTGATCAGGCAAGGGAAACAGGCACAAGAACAACATTTTTCGAAATGGAGGGTCTGTAATATTCGGCGAATGTGATCACCGTGGTCTACTCGATGAATTGGTGAGCTTGTTTCGGGGGTGCGAAAGAAAGTCGGAGCCAGTTTACTAGCCCCTTGAGGGGAGACAATGCTCTTCAAAATTTTCAATGAATTTTGAATAAACTTGCTGTGTTTTTGTATGTTGCTATGTACTTTTCAACTGTAGAAATAATTTCTTAGTACTTTACATGGTGTTTAATATGTCAAACATTTAATGTGCATTTCGAGTACAAAGTTTGATCCTGAACTGTGCAAGTTGCAAAGCAAATTAGCATATCAGAATAATCTGGGTGCAGAATTGAATACAATATAATGCAAACTGATGTTGTTTGAATGAAACATTTGAATTGAACATTTGAATAAAAGTTATGACAAACATAAACACTAACGAGTAAGTTTATGTCAAGTGGGATTTTAATTGTGAATATTAGATATGCCATAACTTTTGCTCAAATAGGCTTAGAATGTCCACTCTTGTTCTCTTGTATGCAGTCCTTATTCTAGATTATTCTGATATTCTGATTCGCTTTGTAACTCCATGATTAGGAAAAAATTATGTTGTCACAAAACCATATGAAATATTTGATACCGTAAAGACCACTATGCACTTGAAACATATTTGCACATAGCAAATCAGTGCACAATGAACATAATCTCAACAAGCTTTGTCGAAATCGATTAAGATTAAAAACAAAAGTTTAGCGTAGTACGTGACGTTCCTAGTTGTCTGTGTCTGATCCGCTATTTCTTGCTATGCTTGTTTTCCGTAAGCACTAAAAATGACTGTTTTGTGCTGCAAGTGTGGTTAATGTGTTCCACTGTGCCATTCTCTCTCCTGTGGAGCAAAAGAGATGCACTTAAACATTGCTTTCAAGTCATGTGTAAAGGTTCATGAAGTGAATTCGCTAGATATGTTATTGTGAAAGTGAAAGACCTAAAATTTGGGCAGATATATTCCCTTGTATTAGTGTGTACTATTTGAGGTACATGATTTATCGTCTGTGCAGAGCGAGAGCTGAGCCCTCCAAGGTCTCCATCCAGTGATCCGGAAAGTGATGAGCCAGAAGGAATGCGAGGCCTTCCACAAGTAGTGATCTTGACGCCCAAGCGGGTCTACCCACCAATTTCACAACCCTCTTTGAGACCAGAGGCTGTGCAAGAGCAAAGCCAAGAATCAAGGCCAGAGCAGAGTTCAGAGCCAAGACCAGAGGCGAGTCCAGAGCCAAGTTCAGAGCTTGAGCGCATTCCCCAGGAGCAAAGAAAAGAGGCCACTGACAGTGAGGGAAATAAATGTGCCACAGCTGGCAGCCATAAACGGCGACTGTCTTTAGACGAAGCCAATTCTGAGGAAGTAGCCCAGAAGCGACCCCACGATGACAGCGTAAGCAAAGCAACCGGTGCCGCTGCTGATAATCTCGAAATGCACACACGCAAAACAAGACTATGATTTTATAGCTGGATGCATCTCAAATTGGTGTGTTTTTGTGTGTGTGCATATACATTCGTGCGTTTGCATGCGGGAAGTGCCTGTCGTGGCCACTAAGTGTGTGCCCAGCAATTCGTCCACCTGCTAGCACGCCTGCGTGCTGGCTAGTGATGTGTCGCAGCCGAGTGATGTCATTGTGGCACGGAACTCTGCAGCTCTTTCCAAGTCTTCACATCAGTATTTATAGCCATTTTCATGACAACAGTATGTGTGCTTGCAGGAAGACAGACTGAAAAAACACCCCTCTCGGAAGATACAATGCTGAGACACGTCATGTCAAAGTCGCATTAACACGTTTTGTCTTGTAGCGTAGAGGCGCAAGCCTAGCAACGTCGCACTGCCAGGAACCACGATAACCTCTCTCTCATTGGCTTGCTTAGTGTGAGAAGCGGCAGTGATGGTAGTGGAATGTGATACACCCTTATATGGGTTTCTGTAGACACCACCCCTGTGTACTGAATGTTCACAAGAAAACCCAGTTATTCAGCTGAGTTTCCAGTACTACTTTTGGTTGTGCGTTGCACAATAGCATGGCGAATTTCGACATGAATTTTTGTGGCACTTGTTCCTAAAATTTGGGAAAGCAATGGTCTCCACACACGATACAATGTTTTATTCAGGCATTGTGGCTACTGCCTCGACCACTGCCCCCATTAAAGTTCTTGTTTATTTGTGTATATTGTGCAGTAATGTTTTGAATTTAAATGTGCTGTGCACGCTTTCCATTTATGAGCCTGCTACTTTTTTTTCACGAGTTTTCTTTTATCATGGAATGTTTTAGCGGCAGGGACATTGCAATCTTCCATTCTGTTTGCTTGAAATCTTAAATAGCATATATCGCGAAGCAGCACATTGTGTGCTGCCTATTTTTAAGGTAGCTTAAGGCAACTCCAGTTTGTGTTTTTGTACATTGTACAAGATTACAATTTTCCTATTTCTTTCACCTGTTTGTGTCATTCTCTCAGGTGCTTGTAGAAAACACTGCCATTGACAGGAGTATATTCGAATGAGGCAACGTTGGAAGCCTGTTTAGTTTTCTCACTTGCATGAGCCTTCGTAATGTGTATAAGGATGCTGAATCATTTCTCCCTAATGTTTCTGTAATATTATTTTGTTATTTTTTGTGTGTAGTGTTCTTGTTTTGTGTGGCATAGAAATATCTGCCAGGAGCACTACAGTGCAGAGTGTAATTTCAAGCTGTTGTGTGCTAGAGCAACGCCGCTCAGCAGTTTGTTTTTCCCACTTCACGTAGCTCTCAGGATAATTTTTGTCGGCATGTTAGTACTACGAGTGACTGGTGGTTAATGTTTCTTTCTTTTTTTGTGAGGTCCAACAAACTAGTTTGAATTGTACAAAGCTGGAAGACTGTATAAAATAAAATGATTTTTATGTGGAACCATTTGTTAGTTAAACCTGTTTATAAAAAACCTCCATATAATGAAGATTTAATGAAGTTTTTCTATTCCCCGCCGTTGCTCCATCGAAGCACGGGTATTTGCGACCTCTATGTAACAAAGCACTAACAGAGGGAGATAACCTTGTAAACTAATTTTCCCCACGGACAATCGAGGAATTTCGCTCTGTAGTCTGGCATTTCGGTACAAGCATGGATAATCCACGGCTGCCCCGCCGTCGACGAAGTGCAAAGCGGCAGTGCAAAGCACAGCACACCAGGCGAGAGTGAGCACGAGGTGGGCCTGCCCCATGAGCCGGCGTTGCCGCCGTTCTTGCATCCTCGGGTGCATGCACAGATGTGTTACCCCCCCCCCCCCCCCTCAAGCAAACAAACAAACAAAAAAAAACAACTAATTTGCATTGGCAGAGCCACACTTTTAGTTAGCATATGGAGGGTGCTTTAACCAATAGTTTTCCCTTGGTATCTGTTCTGTGTCTTTCACTCTGTTTTTGATGCCATGCGCACGTGCGTGGTTTCACTGCACACGCATGGTGTGGTCACCGACGACTTTCAGCTTTGCTTTTTTTTTTTAATAGCGGACAAATGCGTCGTCACCACTGAGGGGATGTCAGAATAGGCACTGGTGGAAACTCTCCAAGACCATGGTGATGACTGATCAGGCGAGGTCGACTCGAAACGCGTTTTCGTTTTGCGCCGTGCTGCGAGTTCGTAAGCTCATAGCTTTCACCGTTAGCCGATTAGATCTGGGAACAACACGACGACGTGTTGAATAGAATGCAATGAATGTGATAGCGAAAAAATTGTAATGTTATACGAAGCAAGGCTTGCAGCTAACTCTTTTGAATCCTATATTGCGGAACATCTACAAAACGCTGGTGTGAGAGAATGTGGCTCCTCCAAGGAAAAGTGCTCTTTTCATACAGTCTTTTTATCAGTGCGTTGAAAGCGCACTGATACTTGCCGAGATAGCACGGGTGCAAGTAACTGCCCTTAAAATCAACGTTCACTGTTGCTACTTGAGTGATCTCCCCTCCCCGCGTTTTTTCATGCTAAGTGAAGATGGGTGGTTTCCTTTCTGTTCGAGTATTCGACGATTCTAACTCGTGGGGGATGTTACCAGATACGCCTTCCAGGTAATAGAGATTGCTTGACTCATTTGATCTCTGGTTGAGTAGCACTCGCGCTCTTTTACCCGCTTGTGAAAGTTGCGATGCCTGGAGGCACGTTATCATGTTCATGTTTACTGTTGAAGCAGTGCAAGAAGACAAGTACAAAAAGAAGGAAAGGGACACCGCATGTTATCAATTTACACTTGTTACGAAGCATGGCGGTGACTGTAAAAAGTTGCCGAGCGTCCATATAATTGTTTATCGCAATAATAACGCAATTTTTTACCGCGAAATAAGTGTTTTGGGTTAGCTCTGCCTTGAGTCTCCCTTTTGTTTAATTTGTGTGTTTATTTTATGAATTTTCGTACCGAACCTGCATATAAGGAAATGCTCTTCATAACAAATTTTTCCGGGAATTTATCAATTTTGTTATATCTAGGTTTAACTGTATGTCTCTATGCATTCTTAAAAGTGAAGGCTCTACAAATGTTCTAAGATTGATGTGTGTATAAATCATGGTATAAGAAAAATAATTTAGGTGAGGACATTCTCTACCCGCTGCTACGGAGAGCGCGTCCAGATAATGTTCGGCTTTCGTACATGCGCCGGCCACAGTTTCGTGGGGGGCGCTGAGACATGGAGGCCTAAGAACCAAGCACAACTAGGCAAATGTGCGGTTTTCTTTATTATTTCTTTAGACTATGAACACTAGGCACTATAAATGCATATTGAATTTGTTGTAAGCAGTATAAATTGCAGAAGCAGCTTAGCACATAAGGCAATTATTATACCAAATGTTTTTTTGCAAAAAATTAGTCAATTTAGACTGCGGAGAAGAGACTAAGTAGGAGAGCCCCTGAAAGTATGTTTTGAGGCTTAGGGTGTAGAATTTAGGTGGGTCAATGGCCTTTGGCAAACAGCTTGCCTGTGGCAGATACGTGCAAGTTTCAAGCTTTTGCAACCATCTGCTGATGCATGTCAAAATGACATCTATGAAACATCTGTAAAAGTTCGAAGTAGACGCATTCTTGCATCTTGTGTGGCCCAATTACGGAGTTGACCAAGACCCACACTGATTGGTCAAAAGCCTGGACGTGTTGCTCATTGGCACGCGCAGTTCACACTCAAAACACGTGCCATACTACAAACACAGCTTGTGTCACAAAGGTGTGAAAGTGGCCTGGGGCAAGAATTGTCCTATTTTTTGGAAGCGCCAGGGTCTTGGTAATCCTATGCAAGAATAGGGAACCCCGAGTAAGTAGGATGCGACGCAGCCTTGGGTCGACTGCAAGTTCTGTCAAACGATGCTCCTGATTCATCATTGTAGACATTCATGGATACAAACACTTTGCGAGCCTTCGCCTCAGCTGCACTCATGCTCGTGTATTCATTCATACTACTGCGCTGTGTATGTGAGAGAGAAAGAGAGGAGTAAGGGCTTTTAATATGCAGCACAGTGCCACTAGCAGTTTCCACTCATACCAGAGCATGCACCAGGGTGGAGTGAGCGCTCTACCCCCGAGCCATCTAGTGGGCAGTCCGTGTACTAGCGCGGCTATGACGCTGGACAAGCCCCGACCATAAGCTGCTTCACATCTAAAATGCTACATCTACTCGGTTGCACATTTTGCAATGCTGTAGGTCTGTTGGGACCTTTCTTGTCCTGTCCTACTTCCATGGTTGATGATGTAAACGTTTTTTTTATAACTCCATTGCTGTCAATTGCATGGTCATAAATTCATTATTGTAAGAGAAAATGACGTAAAGGGTCATTAAATTTTACACAAAAACTGTTGCTTTAATGTGACACCACAGATTTCAAAGTAGTTTGGTCGTTTTGTTCAATAAATGTTCCTGAAAAGTGCCCTTTTAAACAAATCTCTGGTTTTCTAAGAACACAATGAAATCTATCTTTACCAGAAGAATTATCCAAAGTGTCTCATGAAGTATATGTTGTTGTGAGCCAGTGTGGAAACTTCCAGCTAGTACTGCCACTGGTATTTTATTTTTGCAGCTTTTCTCACTTGTCAAGTGTCTATGCTTGACAGCAGCAATCTTTTCAACATCAACCGTTGGAGCTCCTTTCACAGAAATTCCGGTGTAGGCGTCATTGGTTGTGAGAGAAAAATATCCTCTTATGTGTGACCGAAAAATCGAGAATGATGCAAATTAAATAAATGAATGATAAAAAAACCTGGAGCAGAGTGGGGACCGAACCAGGGTTGCTGGGGTCTAAGTGGGGATCGAATCCAGGTCGTTTGCGCGGTAAGCAAATTTTCTACCACACGGCCATGCCTCTGCTTGTGAAAACCATGAAAAGAAATTCCTCTGCTTGAAAATGCAGTGAAAGTAGCTTTCATGCTTTACAAACACACGCATTTTGTATATATGCTTCACAATGCAACATGACATATCTCAGTAATAATGCCTGGTCAAACGTCTATTGCCAATGGGCACCAGAATATGCATTTATCATAATGGCTCTGTGTTTGAAAGCCGGTACTCTACTACAAAAGGCACACACACAACCTTAAGATCACGTAGTGGGTGTATGGCAAATTCTGAAAGGTTCCATGCACTAAGTGTTTGAAATACGCACTAGGAACAGGATGTTGCGATCGCGTTCAACTTTTAAAGACGAAGCTTAAAGGTCCCCTAATTTTTTTGTTATTGTGAATAGCGAATTGAATAATACAAGTGAAAGCATTTAGCTCTTTTATCGTTCCTATATGATACTTAGATCTAGTTTACAGACTGATGTTGAACACAGTAGGCACGCATGAGAAGGTACAGGTTATGTTCAAAATGTAACAGCACGTCGATTGAACAAGATTTATTGAACATATCAGTATAAAGCATTGAATTGCTTCAAAATTGGCTCTTCTTTCATTAGTGCATCAGTACCAGTAAGGTTTTCATGTATTGAAGGCATTATAGCAGGCCTCTTTATAACTGTCACCTGTCCCAAAATGATGTCCTTTTATGCGAGACGATATTCCAACAGACAATCATAATGAAAGGTTGTTTTTAACCTAGGAGAAGTTTTCACTGAAGACTTGCAGAGATTCGTGCATAATGAAATTGCAATTCTTTCTGCTTTGCTCCCATCAGAACTGTATTGTGCCTTGCACGAAAAATGAAAACTATCAAGAAAGCCTGTCCTTACTTTTCAGATGGCTCCGTAGAGTGAGCAGCCGCTAATACAAAAGCTAACCTTTCCTTCAGTCAATCTCAATTGGTCCTGGTGTAGCAAGACAAATAGTTGCTTCACAAAGTAATTTGCAACACTACTTTTTGGACAAATCCTGTAAGGTAGGTTTATGAAATCGGTAAGTGCACAAAGATGTGAACAGGAAGACTACACACAGAGTGCTCTGTGGGTCGTCTTGTTTCTGTATTCGTGCGCATACCAGTTTCATAATGTCATTGTACCAACTAGCTCGGACCAAGCCTCCGATTCTGTAAGATTGCGCAACAGAGTTTTACATGCACCAGCTGGCTTTATTGAAACCAAGCTTCATTAGGAATGTAACTGTCTTTTTTTTTTAGCAGCTTGAAGCTTATTCCAGGTGAATTGAAATGATGCATAGTGATGATACCCTTCAAGCTACATAAGTTCATTTTCGGAGTTTACGGAATGAAACCATAATACGATATAGGTAAGTTGAAGGCTCCAGCAATTTCGAAAGCCTGGTGTTACTGAACTATAAACATGCACCGAAATATAAAGTTGTTTGCAACATTAAAGTCCTCAGCACTTGATCTTCGAAGGAGGATGCACACAAGCCTGAGCCAATGGGCACACACAATTGACTGATGTCACGAGCTGGACAGCTAGTGACCTTATCTTTGCAAAATATTAACAAGTGCATGAGCGGAACTATTTTTTTAAGTCAGAGTGGCGATTAGCTACTGTGCTTGGGTCATCTAGGTGGGGTCTCGCTGGGTATCAGACTACAAGTACACAGGCTTCTAGCAAGTGGCCTCCACCGATGCGACAACTGTGGCCATGATCGAACCCGTTACTTTCGGGTCAGCTGGAACATGTTTTGTTTTTAAACCTGCTGTGCTCACCGTGATATGTGTTGTGCCCTTGGTATGCAAAAACAGTTCACCAAAGTAAAAAAGAAAAAAAAGAATAATAATAATTAAGTCAATTCACAAGATGTGGAGACCTCAGTTTTCAAGCAGTCAAAAGAGTGCATCATAATTTTGGGTAAGCTGCAGCATTTTGCCTACGTGGAGATGTTATAAACTCTATCAACTTGACTACAAATATGTTTCCAGTGATGTCACCATAGCGGTGCATGTGGTCTCTCCATCAAAGTAATGTAGACAAGTTTGTGCTGCACCCTTGAGTGCGGGAAATTGATAGACCATTCATGCTGGAATGAAGCACTGATTTGCTTTTTCTAGCAACATATCCAGTCAAATTGATGAGCTTAACCTCAAATGAAACCTCGAATGAAATGCAGCCAGGAGACTGTTCTGTATATATCTGTAAACATGTTTTATAAAATTTGCCAGAGAATAGCTAGATTTCTCTTTGAGGAACATAGCAAGTTTAAGATATTGTGTCTGAATTAGGGGCACGCAAGCCACGCAGCATACAAAAGAACACAAGCAGGGTCCACTGTAGTACATACGGCAGTCTTTTGCATTACCCAAAAAATGCTAAATTGAGAATTCCCTGAAGGTGCTTGTAGGCGTCTCATTATGATTGCATTAATGTGCTTTTCGGATGCTGCCGTAACATCTGTTTTCATTTCATAGCACGTTTATTCGCTTTGCTGAAGTGATAAACGCAAAATGTCCTAGCTGTGGGGCAGATAATTGCACACTCGCTGACATGCTCTAGCAGTGCCTGGCGTTACGTAGTGTAAAGTATAGCACAGAATAGGACTGGGAGAGGGCCCTTAAAAGCTCTGAGTTCTCGGCCCAGCTCTAGGCAGTCCAGGAGGCCTGCAAACGGGTGAAGGGCCATAGTCTTCCGGTTCAGGCGTGGGCGCGGCTGCGGACCCCCCTTTGAGGGGTGTCTGATCAGGTTCTCCATTTTTTACTTCACTGAGAAAAGCTTCAGTAAGATAGCACATTTGCTAAAGAAGTGTTGCTTCTGGCAACAACTCCAGCCGTCTTGCAGCAGAATCTTTCACAATATCTTCACTTACACTGATAATTCTTCTTTGAAAATGATTAGTGTCGCTGTCCCTTAAATTCGGAGAGAAATGAGTACGATTTCATGCGCTGACTTTTTAGAACCTAATAGAAAATGCTATGAAATTTTAGATATTTGCATAGCCACTATCAATAAGCAGCTATTGCTGATAGCGCAATTGTGATGAGGTTTATTGAAGTTTTGAGAGTGTAACGAAGGAGGACCGTATGGTAAAACAGTGCAAAGCTGGCAAAGGCAGCACAGGCTCACGCGCAATAAAAGCACAAGTCTTTTCCCGTTCTGTTTCCCAGATTGATGCATACCAGTTGGTTCATCTGCTCCTCTACAAACCCCTGGGGTGAGGCGTAGCCTTCCTGATGACTCGGGGAGACGGTAAAATAAGGAGGTCGACGTATACCATTTCGCGTTCTTGACGGCACAAGCCTGGCGATTGTGTGAGGGGCTAGACGATGTAGTTCATAGGCAGGGTGGTATCAATTAATGGTATGGACAATGGTACGGCACCAGAAGTTGAGGAAAGACCGGGTGCATGGGAAGGAGTACTTACAGTCTGCTAGCGGCACTTCATAAGGTGCCATTCAGAAAAACGTGTGCTAAAACTATTTTTTAAGCACGTATGTTCCTTATGAAGAAATCGACAAGTAGCGCAGCTCAAACTGAGCTGCGCCAAAGCCATATCATCTTATGAAGGAGTTAGCAGAAATTTAACTGCCCTGTTAGCAAGCTGCCAGAATGGGAAAGCCTTTCTCAGTAAAGACACGTTCCTGATTTGCCTTACCTAGTGTCTACAAGCAGCTCACCTCTCAATTCCTTCATGTCTTATGCTCACGGGACGAGTCTTGCCTCCTCATTCTCTTCCTATATAATATACGGAGTGTCCCAATTGTCATGCAGCGTGATTTTAAAAAAGAGGAATGGCGTTACGTGAAGCAATGCTAGTGCATATTGTTCCCAATGTAATGTGGTTGCCACAACCAATTTTTTATTTAATGACAACTAATTAGTCATAATCATACTTCTAACTAAAAAAAGTACTCGCCTAATTATCAAAATGTCAATGAGACACATGTGCACATGTTGAAACGACATGTGTCTGTGCTACTTTCAACAACAGACTAATTGTGTGGTCAATTTTTCCTGTTAATAAAAAAAAAGCTCACAACATACGGAAATTAACTCGTGACTAGACTGCTGTGCGAATCGGAAAGAAGCGCCTTCACACGAGCTCACTTTGATGTAGCCAGTAGCAATGAAGAATGTGTAGAAAGAAAAAGATGCTTATCACGCTCTCTGTCCCTTCTCATCGAAAGAAAATTGGCAGATCCAACATACAGTGGGAATCGATGATATGCAAAGTATGAATGAGGAAGGATAGGTCACTTTAAAATCAGCACAATATTAAGAGGCTGAGGTAAATTATGCCGTACATGACTTCCATGTCATGATTAATATATTTGGATGTTTCATTTACTTTGTCATCTATTAACGTCACTTGATACCAACTTTGGTACATATGGAGCTAGCGAAACGGCCGCGAGCTTGCTATGAGCGTAGTATGTAGTCATGTTTTACATAAAATCTATGCCATGATTATCATATTTGGACGTGTCATTTACATTCATCGTTCATTCACGTGACGAACAACCAAATTCGGTATATGTGGAACTAGTGAAACGGCCGCGAGCACGTCATGAAGGGTCCAATATCCTCCGATGCAACGTTGACGCAAGCACACGCTGGGCGCAGCGACCGTCAGTGCGGTCCGGTGGCAACCGGCACGAAATAAGACATGCTGCATATCGCGCCGACGACGTTACTTAGACAGCACCGCGTCTGCCTCTCTTCGAGAAGGAGGGGTGCCATGTGCGCTCAAACGAGCATGCATCAAATAAACACAGCGTGGCGCCCGTCTGCGAGTATATGGCATGCAGACCCACAATGAAGATCAGTGGGCAGATCCACTGATCTCTATTAGGGGGATATCGGTGCCTGGCGTGGCATCGCCGGCGTGACGAAATAAAACGAACGCCGGGCAAACGCGCACTAGCTCACGTCGAAGTGTATTAACACCTCGAGTGTGGCATGTAATATTGTTCTTACATGACACGCATCTCATGATTATCATGTTTCCACCATTCACATAGCTTCATCATCCATTCACAGGACGTAATACCAAATTTTGGCATATGTGAAGGTAGCGAAATGGCCACGAGCACATCATGAGTGTGCGACGTAGTCATGTCACATGACATGCATGTCATGATCGTCATGTTTGGACGTGTCATTTACCTATGTCGTCTGTTCGTGTCACATAATACCGCATTTGGTACATGTGAAGCTGGCGAAACGGTTGCGAGCGCATAATGAGTGTAGCATGTAGTCATGTTGTTACATGACACGCATCTCATAATTATTATGTTTGCACTAGTGACATACCTTCATCATCCATTCATGTCCCGTAATACCGAACTTGGTTCTTGAGAAGCTAGCGAAATGCCCACGAGCGCATCATTTGCATGGCATATAGTCATGTTGTTACATGACACGCATCTCATGATTATCATGTTTGCACCAGTCATACTTTGGTCATCCATTCACGTACTGTAATACCAAATTTGGTATATGTGACGCAAGCGAAATGGCCGCGAGTGCATCATGAGTGTGGCATGTAATCATGTTGTTACATGACAGGCATGCCATGATTTTGATGTTAGAATCTTTCGCTTGTATTCGCCATGCAGTCATGTTATACCAGACCAGTTTTGCAACATATCATGTGAATGAAACCACCACAAGAGCAACAAGACATTCATGACATACATGTCATGATTTTCATGTTATGACTAGTCGGTTATGTTCTTCATACAATCATGTTATATCATATCAAGTTTGGTATTGATACCATTATTCAAAGGGCCTGGAGAGCTAAAAGTCATAGGCGGCTAGATAGATAGATAGATTATATAGACAGACAGATAGATAGATACGCTCAAAGTCGCCTAAGTTCGCCGAGAAATTCTTTGCATTTAAAACGCGCTGGCTTGATCACTCTAATCAGAACAGTGATCAGGCCATGTTATCAATGAGAACTGTTGACTGTCGGATATGAATAATGATAGTGATGTACAATCAAGCAGAATGAATCCCTGCGAAACTGCGACAAATAGTATTGTCGGCACCGTGCTGTTTCCTTGCCAATTTGCAAAACACTGTCTCTGGCAATGGAAAAGAGGCAAAGCAGTCGCTTCCAGTAAGCTTATTAAAGGGTGCAGCTTTCTTTTGCAGGTGTGGGTGCAGTCAAACCTTATTTTTCATATTTCGCAGGCTTTCTTTATTCGCAGAAAAAAATAAGTACGCATCAATACGTAGTTGAAAGTAGCACAGACAGATGTCAGTTCAACATGTGCATATCTGTCTAATTGACATTTTGACAAACAGGCAAGTACTTTTTGAGTTCCAATTATTGAATAATTAGTTGATAGCCATTAACAAAAAAATTAGTTGCAGTTACTTTAGTATACTGGCAACAATATGCACTAGGTTTGCTTCGTACAACGCTGTTCCTTTTCTAAAAATCGCACTGTGTGATAATGGAGGAAGAGAAAGAGGAGGCAAGACTCGTCACATGAGCAATAATACATGGAGGAATGAAAATGTGTGCTGCTTGCAGATACTACCTGAGGCAAATTATTACAGGATGTTTCAGGAAATGTGTCCAATATTGTTTAAAAATCAGCAGTAGACGTTATTTGCTCACTGTATTCATAGTTGCTTTTTTTGTAGTGGCAGGCATTTTAAGAGGGTTGATAATGATTGATATGTGGGGTTTAACGTCCCAAAACCACCATATGTTTATGAGAGACGCCGTGGTGGAGGGCTTCGTAAATTTCGACCACCTGGGGTTCTTTAACGTGCGCCCAAATATGAGCACACAGGCCTACAAAATTTTCGTCTCGATAGAAAATGCAGCCACCGCAGTCTGGATTCGATCCCATGACCTGCGGGTTAGCAGTCAAGTACCTTAGCCACTAGACCACCGCGACGATCTTAAGCGGGTTGAAGACATCATTCGGAACAGTAATTAGGAAAGTTAAGTTAATTAACCTTTAATTTGTGTAGGTAGGCTCTTCAGTCAAATGACAGAATTGAAGTCCTTCATGCAAAGAACCCGTTGGGACTGAGATTTCGGAAAAGCTGCCTCTAGTGATAACTGCAAAATAATGAAATTCTCCTAAATTTTGTGGCAAGATCGAAACCAAAGGATCGATGAGCACTACAGGGGTGCAGTTTTCCCCCGATAACGTATGTGCATCATGCGTGCTGTAATTGCGAGCGCAGCCCACACACCCATACAGCGAAGTCTGTTGATAATTGATGTAACAACGCTCCCCAATTTCAGTTGTGCTCTTTCGTGTTTCGGTTTTGCCACAGAATTGGGTAGAAGTTCATTGATTCGCAGTTGTTATTAGAGACTGCTTTTCCAGAACCTTAAAACAGCAATCGGTTCTTAAGAGACTTCAATTCGCCCATAGAACTTAGCTGCCTAATTACAATAATTAAAATTTTAACTTTTCTAATTACTGTTCTTAATGATGTACTGAAACTTCTTAAGATGCCTGGCACTACAGAAAAGAAAACTGTCAAGAGAGCGAGAAAATAGCATCATTTGCTGATTTTTAAGCAATATTGGACAATTATTGAAAAATTATATATATATATATATATATATATATATATATATATAGTAGATCCTCCGTGAGCGGTCACAACGTGATTTATTTCGACGTTTCGGCCTAGAGTCTGGCCTTCATCAGGATGAAGGCCAGACTCTAGGCCGAAACGTCGAAATAAACCACGTTGTGACCGCTCACGGAGGATCTACTAGACTATATGCAACGCTACGGCCACTCAACCACCATGCCTGCCTATATATATATATATATATATATATATATATATATATATATATATATATATATATATATTCGTAGGTCGTAGGTTCGATTCCTGCTCACAGTTGGTAATTTTTTCATCCACTTTTCTTTCTTCTTATTTACATTTCATTGGTTCTAATAACTTCCCCTGTACATTCCTTGGCATTACTGTCTGTTATATCTCATTAATATTGTGTTAAAACACGGGAAAACGAGCCCTTAGGTATACACTTATTCCCCTTATTATATATATATATATATATATATATATATAGATATATATATATATATATATATTGTGAGCATTATTCATACGCGTCATCTTACGATATGTACATACTCATCATCATCAGTCTGACCTGTGATGTGGGGCAGAGGCTCGGGAAGTAAAAGAGGTGTCCTGCAGCCAAAACGTTGCCTTACAATATATATATAGTGTAACGAAGATAGGCGCGGCAGCTGTGGGCCATGGGCTGGACAGCGAGGAAGAAAAGGCAGAATAGAACAGCTTGCCCGACGAACAGGTGTTGTGTCTGTCTCGCTCATTATAATGGCGCAGTCGTTCAACGAACTTGTACGCGATGACCTGCGTGAAGAAACCGTCCTACGGAATGGACGCACTCTTCAGCGGCCCGCAGCTCCTGCTACCATGGCCATGGCATCCGACCTGGCCACCGCGGGTACCAAAGCCAGCGCGCTGCCTGCAGGCGTCCTTGCCTGCAGGCAGCGGCAAGAGTCACCTTGTGGTTTACCACAAGGTGACTCCACTGACTTGGCTTCGCAAACCGTCTTCTTGTCCAGGGACGCCGTACACGCTCTCTTGGACTTCGCCTCAGGTACCACCCCTAAAGCAACGTCAGTACCGTCGCCAAAAGACTGGCGTAATTCCTCGCCTGTAGCCGCCAGCGAACTCTGCACGGTTCTGCACGCCATCGCTACTTCGAGCCAGCGTCTTGCAGACGCCGCCGTCGCCTTCTCAGCAGCCTGTGCACGCACCACGTTGCCTCCTCCGTCCATGGCTGAAATTCTCGACTTTACTGGCGTTGATCAAGACCCAACCGTCTGGCTGGATGAAATCCATTTGTTGGCCCATCGACATGCATAGACTGACGATGTGACACTATTGCTAGCCGTAACCCGACTGCGCGAGTTTGCCAAAGCGTAGCATCAATACAATGGCTGCAAGTACAAATCCTGGAGTGACTGGCCTAGAGCCTTCGTCACGACCTTCCCACCACTTCAATCCACATACGACGACCATTTCATGCGCATGCGATCGTCGTGTGGCCAGGCTCCATCGGAAGATGCCCGTAAATACGTCTACGATAAGCTCGGGCTTCTCGGCAAATGTGGCATTACATGTGTAAAGAGGTTTATTGGGCGAACCAAACGGGCAGGTGGGAGATTGGAGATAGCGACAGGACGAGGAAGATGGAGGAGCTCGAGCGCCGATCTCGTGGTGCCTTACTCTGCGATGATGCTTGCTGTTCCCTTTTGTTGTCATCATTCCTTCATTATAATTGCCCCCGTCGAGAAAGATCAAGCCATCCTGGCGATCTAACAAGTGGGAACGAGCGGGTCGAAGTACGGCTTCAAGCGGTCCACGTGAACAATATCGTGTCCACGCCGACGATGGTCACCGGGTGGCGTAAGCGGTTCAATGGCGTAATTGACGGGCGATGTGTGCTCTACCACGCGGTATGGGCCATGGTAATTTGAAAGTAGCTTGGTAGACAAACCAGGTGCACAGGGTGGTACATACAGCCATACAAGGGTTCCAGGGGCGAACTTGGCGGCAGGAGGGTGGTCGTCATCGCGGGCCTTTTTCTGGCGTTGCTGGTCAGCCGTAGTAAACTGCTTCGCTAGTTGGCGGCATTCTTCGGCGTGACGGGCGGCTTCAGACACGGTCGTGCACTCAGATACATCTGGTGCATATGGCAGCAAAGTGTCAATTGTGTGCGATGGTTGACGTCCGTATAGAAGGTAGAATGGAGAAAAGCCGGTGGTGACTTGGGTAGCGGTGTTGTACGCGTAGGTCGCAAACGGAAGAACCAGGCCCCAGTTCGTTTGGTCAGATGCCACATGCGTCGCGAGCATGTCACCCAGGGTCCGATTAAACCGCTCAGTCAGGCCATTCGTCTGAGGGTGGTAAGCAGTACTCATCCGGTGTACAATATGGCACTGACGGAGAAGTGCTTGGATTACGTCGGATAGAAATACACGGCCCCGGTCACTGAGTAGCTCGCGAGGAGGGCCGTGACGCAACACAAACCGATGGAGGATGAAAGATGCGACGTCCTGAGCGGTCGCCGTAGGAAGAGCAGCGGTTTCAGCGTACCGTGTCAGCTGATCTACAGCAACGATAGCCCACCGGTTACCTGCTGTGGTCAATGGCAGTGGTCCATAAAGGTCGATTCCGACGCGATCGAATGGGCGGTCAGGGCACGCAAGCGGCTGTAGTGGAGCTGCCCCTGCATTCGGTGGCTGTTTTCGTCGCTGACACTCGTGGCAGCCGCGAATAAACTGTCGAACAAAAGTAAACATCCCACGCCAGTAGTACCGCTTCCTTAAACGCTCGTAGGTCTTGAAGACACCGGCGTGAGTGCATTGCGGGTCGGAGTGAAATGATGCACAGATTGTAGAGCGCAGCTTTCGGGGAATAACGAGCAGCCACTTCCTGCCGTCTGGTGAGTAATTGCGCCGGTACAAGAGGCCACCTCGAATGGTGAAGTGCGAAGCCTGGCGTCGCATTGTTCGAGTGATGGGAAGTGTCGGTGCCCCAGATAAGACGTCCAGAAGCGAAGTTATCCATGGATCGTCGCGCTGTGCAGAGGTCATTGTGTCGATGTCAAGAGCGGACAGCGCGTGTTCCATAGAAGATATAGGGGCAGCCTCAGTCGACAGTGGTGATCGTGAGAGCGCATCAGCATCGGCATGTTGGCGGCCGGAACGGTACACGACGCGGATGTCATACTCTTGAAGTCGCAGAGCCCAACGAGCAAGGCGACCTGATGGATCCTTCAGCGACGACAACCAACATAAGGCATGATGGTCTGTAACTACAGCAAAGGTGCGGCCATATAAGTATGTGCGAAATTTCACAATTGCCCAAAGTATGGCTAAGCACTCTTTTTCGGTAACACTGTAGTTTACCTCAGCCTTGTTGAGCATTCTGCTGGCGTAGGCGACGACATACTCAGGGGATCCAGGCTTGCGTTGAGCGAGAACTGCACCGAGACCGACACCGCTGGCGTCTGTATGGATTTCAGTTGCAGCCGTGGGATTATAGTGGCGCAATATAGGCGGTGATGTCAGGAGACGTCGAAGAGTGGTAAATGCGTGATCACATTCGGAAGACCATGATGAGATGTTGGCACTGCTTAAAAGTTGGGTCAAAGGGGCAATTATGGAGGCAAAGTTGCGCACAAACCGACGAAAGTAGGAGCACAATCCTACGAAGCTGCGTAACTGTTTTACAGTCGTTGGTTTGGGGAATTCAGCAACAGCGCGTAGTTTAGCCGGGTCGGGGAGAACACCATCCTTTGATACGACGTGACCGAGAATGGTGAGCGTCCGAGCAGCGAAGTGGCATTTTTTGAGATTCAGTTGGAGCTGCGCATTCTTCAGACACGTGAGGACATGTTTCAGGCGTACAAGGTGTGTTGCGAAATCGGGTGCAAAGACGACGATATCGTCGAGGTAGCAGAGGCATATGTTCCATTTCAAACCCCGCAGAACCGAGTCCATCATGCGCTCGAATGTGGCCGGTGCATTGCAGAGGCCGAAGGGCATGACATTGAACTCATATAGCCCGTCCGGTGTCACGAATGATGTTTTTGGACGATCACCATCTGCTAAGGGCACCTGCCAATACCCCGAACGCAAATCTAACGACAAAAAAAAAAACTCGGCACCTTGTAAGCAATCAAGGGCGTCATCAATCCTGGGCAAAGGGTATACGTCTTTGCGAGTGATCTTATTTAAGCGCCTGTAATCAACGCAGAAGCGAATTGTACCATCCTTCTTCTTAACAAGAACGACAGGTGATGCCCATGGACTTTGGGAAGGTCGGATAACGTCGCGCTTGAGCATATCGTCAACGTGTTCGGTGATAACCTGACGTTCCATGGCGGAAACACGGTATGGTCGCTGTCGTACTGGCGCGTTGGAACCTGTGTCGATGCGGTGGAAAAAACTGGGAGTTCGGCCAAGTGTAGGTTGAGCAACGTCAAAGGATTCACGAAACTGGTAGAGCAGCTGAAGGAGCTCCGAGCGTTCAGATGGCGATAGTCCGTCGGCAATCGATGAATCGAAAAGCTCGTAAGGTGGTATATTGGAAGGGTTGAGGGCACTGATGGGGTCGTAGTCACCGGAACAATCTGGCGGCATGGTAAAAATTTGTTCTTTATCAATGGCATGCACGTGTCCAAGAGATTCACCTTGAAACAGTTCAACGGGATACGGAAGGGGATTGAGGAGGCAAAGAGCACTGTTTCCTTCAGAAATAGAGAGGGTTGAATAAGGCAGAAGAAGTGATCTTCGACTAAGGAAGAGGCTTGATGGCTCAAAGAATGCAGCTTCGTTCCTAATGCCGTCACAGAACACGGGGAGCAACACAGCTTCTGTCGGAGGAATTTCAGTGCCTTCTTTGACGACGAGTTTGTGTACGGCGGGCTGAATGCGGCTGGTTGGTTGGTCGTAAAACGGGAAAAGTTCAAGCTCCGATCTTGCACAATCAATAACGGCATGGTTACGCGATAAAAAATCCCATCCAAGTATGATGTCGTGTGAGCATGACGACAGGACGATAAACTCAACAGTGTAGTGGTCCTTCGCGATCACCAGTCGGACAGTACAGGCGGCTACAGGCTGAACCGGGTCCCCATTCGCTGTTTGCAAGGACATCATATTAAGAGGCGTCGTCACTTTTCGGAGCTTGCGGCAAAGTTTAGCGTCTATCACGGAAACGGCAGCACCAGTATCCACTAGAGCATATGCTCGAGTACCTTCTACAAAAACTTCGAGAATATTCGACGGCAATGTCCGAGGACTTGAGCATTTCGACAGCGCAGTTCTTGCCTCCTGAACTGCGGCGGTTAGTTTCCCTCGTGTTCAGGAGCTGGCCGACGACGCATGGGTGACAGGGAGCGACGACGGGGTGAAGGTGAGCGACCAGACATAGTACGCGGACATTCCCGTGAAGACGAGCTTGACTGAGGGTCAGAATTTTCCAGACGGGATGGAGAAAGGTCCATGAAGCTGTTCTGTGTCCGGGCATCTATGTATCCCGGCACGTGACAACGGCAGTAACGGGCGATATGGCCAGGGCCGCCGCACCCAAAACAGATGGGCCGGTTATCGCGCGTTCTCTAAGTATTGGCGACGAGGGGACCAGTCCATGTGGCAGACGGGTGAGTTGAGGCTGTGGTGGCAATGAGAGGCACCCAGGCGGTGGACGGCTGAGTCGGGGCTGAGGTATACGGCTGTCCCTGGAACGACGGGGGGTGGTGTCGCTGCTGCCGCTTTAGTGCATCAGCGTAAGTAAGAGGCGCGGTGACGGGGGGCTGCTGCAAGGGCACCGGCATAGCCTCGGAAATCTGCTCCTGGACCACATGTCGGAGCATTGGAGCCAATGGTGGTGGGTGTCGCAGTGGCTGTTGGTGCGAGAGCTCCTGGCGTTGAGCAAAAGGCAGCAGAAAAAGCTGCCGAGCCACTTCCTCTCGCACGAAGTCTTTCATTTGTGCGAGAAGGTTTGTCTGGTCAGTGATAGCGTCCAGTGCGGTCACTGGTTGGATTGTCTGGAATGAGCGTCGCGTCTGAGCTCGTTGCCTCCGCAATCCATCATGGCTTTGGCACAAAGTCACTACTTCTGCCACAGTGCTTGAAGACTTCGCGAGAAGCATCTGGAAAACGTCATCGTCGACGCCCTTCATAATGTGCTGTATCTTCGCACTCTCGCTCATGGAAGCATCGACGCGCCGGCAGAGATCAATCACATCTTCTATATATGATGTGAAAGTTTCACCTGGCTCCTGTGCCCGTGTGCGCAGACGTTGTTCGGCGCGTAGCTTCCGTAAGGCAGGACGACCAAAAACGGCACGTATTGCCTCCTTGAAGGCGGACCAATTCGCGAACTCGGTTTCGTGGTTCGTATACCACAGCTTGGCCACGTCGGTGAGATAAAAATTGACAGTGCCTAACTTAGCAGCGTCATCCCACCTGTTGGGTCCACTGACTTTCTCGTATGACGACAGCCAGTCCTCGACGTCCTGGTCTTCGGTGCCGGCAAAGATCGGGGGGTCTCGCTGATGAACCGGGCCGGGGCAAGTAGCGGCCGCGAGAGGTATTGTTTGTTGGGCAGCGTCAACTTGCATGGTCGACGGCAGGGTGCGAGATCGGAGTTCCAGGTTGTAGGCGATGTGGTTACCCAGCACGATCCACCAAATGTAAAGAGGTTTATTGGTCGAACCAAACGGGCAGGTGGGAGATTGGAGATAGCGACAGGAGGAGGAAGATGGAGGAGCTCGAGCGCCGATCTCGTGGTGCCTTACTCTGCGATGATGCTTGCTGTTCCCTTTTGTTGTCATCATTCCTTCATTATACATGGATCTCTCCGGCTGCCCGCCAGTATGTCGTTGACTTGGCTGACCCTACCCATGCTGCCATCTTATCTTGCCAGTCACCTGAAGCGTCACCCCAGGTTTTCGCTCAAAAGGCAGCCGTACTTCAGCAGAACTCTTGTCATCGGCTTAGCTTGGACACATTACCGACTGTCCGTTCGACTTAAGCCTCCACACGAAACGGACGCTTCAAGTGCGGTCGCATTGGCCACAACGCCAAGGAGTGTAGTCAACCGTTCCAGACCCGAATCCACTACCAAGCTTGTCAAATTCCTCAGATGTCCATTCATGTTGAGGAAATAGGTGACCTATGTGCTCTGGTGAATATCGGTGCAGAACGAACGGCGCTACACCGTCATGCTCTGGACACTATCCGACCGTGGACGCAACCTCCCCTCAGCAGACTTTGAGGAAGTGCTATGCCAGTTGGAATGCTCGATATTTCAGTCCGGACGGCAGCGGGAACTAAAGTTCTTTCAGCCCTTCCCGTCTTTGAAGACCTCCCTGCCATATGATCCTTGGTGCTGACTTCTTGCTATCTGATGACATTGAGCTCACCATACATCGCGGCCACGTCCAGCTCCAGTCTTCGACAGCTGGGACCACCGCCACAACCCTGCCACCACCGACAGGTGAGCCGTCCACTCCGCCTACCTTATCTTCTATATTGGCTCGCCATCAGCCAGTATTCGCTAGGAATACAGCAGAACTGCCAGGCACTAATTTGCTGCTCCATCGCATACCAACGGGAGATCATCCGCCAATATGCGTACCACTGCGACGATACGCTGAACGAGAACGGGCAGTGATCGCAGAACAAAAAGATGAAATGCTTGCCGTGGGCATTATTAGGCCGTCACCGAGTTCGTGGGCAGCACCAGTCGTCCTTGTTCGCAAGAAAAACGAATCACTATGCTTCTGCGTGGACTACAGGCAGCTCAATTAGTGTACAATGCCTGACTCCTACCCTTTACCCCACATTGATGCGCTGTTGATACAGTACGTCACTGCAAGTTCTTTTTGTCACTTGATTTACGCGCAGGGTACTGGCAGATTAACGTCGTGGAGGAAGATAGATGCAAAACGGCCTTTCGCACACCTTTCGGTTTGAATGAATTCAACCGCATGCCGTTTGGACTAAGAACGGCTCCTAGCACTTTTCAGCGTGCTATGAATTCAGTGCTCAGACCATTTAAAAACCAAGCCTGTGTGGTGTACTTAGACGACATCCTAGTCGTTGGCAGGATGGAGGATGAACACCTTCGCAATTTGGGCGAACTACTACACAGACTCTATGCAGCAGGGTTTCGTTTGAACCAAGAGAAATGCCGGTTTGGGGTGTCCAAGATTTCGTACCTGGGACATAATATTGCCGCGACAGGTTGGCCACGTTCAAGTAGCCCGTCGCAATCATCGTGGCAAGAGCACAAGCAAGACCCGGCTGGCATGCGCCACGCGTTCGTGCGCTCTGGCAACGAGGAACAGGAAGAGAGTTAGATCTGTGCCACTCGGCTACTCAGACTTGACGACCATAGTCTTTAGAATCGTGGGCACAAGTTCGCCCTAATAAATGCGCTTGTTTTTTAACCTGTCTGCCTCAGCATCGCTACATTTCTGGTGGAGGTGCTGGGTATGAATCGAAGACCCGCGAGCTCAAGACAGCGTAGCCCCGACGACCAGCGTATCAACCCCGTGGAAGTGACTCCTGTACACCAGAGGGCAAGTCGCCGTCTTCGAGGTGACTCACCTGAGTTCGGTCCTCTTCACTTCACACCAAGGGGAATTAAACGATGGATGGCACCACTATGACTACCCAGGTAACACCGGCACAAGTGTTCATTAGCAAACCGCACCAGCCGCCAGTATTCCACGGCGACTCGTACGAGGATGTTGAAGATTGGTTGGACCTGTTAGAAAGAGTGGCGAGCTTGAATGGATGGGACGAAAGAGAGAAGCTCCGTCGCGTATACTTCGCCCTGGAAGACTTCGCAAAGACATGGTTTGAGAACCATGAAACCTCGTTGTCTACCTGGGAGGTATTTCGACGACAAGCGGTGGCTACGTTCGCGAACGTAGACCGAAAAGAAAAAGCGGAAGCTGCTCTTCAATCCAGGAACCAGCTCACAAACGAGAGTGCTGCTATGTACATTGAGGACCAAGCACAATTTCTGAGTTTTACTCGGAAGCGACAGCCATCGAAAAAACACTGGAACAGCGGGCTCAGCAGTACAACCGGAATCTCAACTGCGCATCTGCACAGGTATTCTCCGGAGGCGTGCGAAACGACGTTGAAGCTCTGCGAGAGCTCATTAGATCAGTTGTTAGAGAAGAACTGAGCAGACTGCAAATGTCCCAGACTCCAACTGCACTATCCGTTACGGACGTTGTTCATGACGAACTAAGGCAGGTGATACGAGAGCCAGAGCGTGAGCTGCAGCTGGTTCGGCCTATCCGAACATACTCTGAGGTTGTCAGACAACCCACCGTACAAAGCAATGCAGCAGTTGCGATGGCGACAACTCCTCTCCCACCTGCGGCACGCAGCGCACCTCGTCCACGGGAACCAACAGCTACCTATCTGCCCCCAGGAGCACACGTAGCACACATCACTATGTGGAGCGTAGGCCCAGGAAAAGTGACGTCTGGCAAGATAACGAGCGCAGGCCTTTGTGTTTTCATTGTGGGGAAGCGGGTCATCTGTACAGATTCTGTCCTTACCGACAGGCTGGATTAAGAGGCTTCCCGTCGTATGCACCGTGCCCCCGGAACGGCGAACGACCAGCGGAGATTGAGGAGTACTTGTCCACGCGCCAGAACTCGCCAACTCTACGCCAACACCGGTCACGGTCACCATCGCCTATGCGCTACCGGTCCTCCAGCCCACACAGACCTTCAAGGCAGCCTGGTCATCGCTCTCCAAGTCCACTCCCGGAAAACTGAAGCAAGCGACCTGTGGAGGTGAGGCCGCTGATAACGTCAGTTACGAAGATCCTCCAATATGGTTTGAGGGTGATGACGGTGCATTTCCGGTAGATGGGTGCAGCAACGAAAACGTTACTTCAGATTTGCGGTTGAAAATGAAAGGATGGGAGTTGAATGCCTTAGTCGACACCGGTGCTGATTATCCAGTGATAAGTCACAAGATGGTGAAAAAGCTAAACAAAGTTGTGACACAGTGGAGTGGATCGCAGATACGCACGGCAGGCGGTCACATTATTACGCCCCTTGGCAGATGCACTGCAAGACTTGAAATACGGGGCTTTATTTACGTGGCTGATTTCATTGTGCTGCCAGAATGTTCAAGGGAACTTATCATAGGAATGGATTTTTTGCAAGCTAATGGCGCCGTAATTAACCTGCGTAGATCCAGCGTGTCGTTTTCGACTGAACGAGCTATACCTGCGGAGGAATCTGAGGAACGACGCCTAACTGCTCTACGCGTTGTTCATGATGACGTAACTGTGCCGCCACGCTGCAGTATAATGGTGCTAGTAGAAAATGACGCATTGTACAACCGCGAAGGCATAGCGGATACAAATGTAGGGCTGTTTTTGAACAAAGGTGTCTGCGTAGCTAGGGGTCTTGTTCACTTGACGAAAGGCCGTGCAGATGTCCTACTCACAAATTTCTCCAATGAACTTCAACATATCGCTCAAGGCACGGCTATTGCCTATTTACACGACTTCTGTATGGCGACTGAACTATGCAGCTTAGCGACATCAACCACTCAAACAGTGGCCTGCAACATCGACACATCCGTGACCGTCAATCAGAGCCTTCCGGACAGTCAAAAGAAACAGATTTACGCTCTGGTAAAAGAATTCTCTGATTGCTTTTCAAGTGCCTCGAAGGTCCAGCGCACGTCAATCACGAAACACAGAATTATAACGAAAGACGACACGAGGCCTACATGCCAGCATCCATATCGGGTGTCACAGAAAGAACGGGAAATTATCAAGAAGCAAGTGGAGGAGATGCTTTCGGATGATCTCATCCAGCCTTCGAATAGTCCATGGGCGTCCCCCGTAGTGCTCGTTAAGAAGAAAGATTCTGGGTCGACTACAGAAAACTGAACAGTGTAACTAAACGAGATGTCTACCCCTTGCCACGTATCGACGATACACTAGATCGGTTGCGATCCTCAAAGTTTTTCTCCTCCTTAGATCTGAAAAGCGGATATTGGCAAATGAGGTCGACGAGCGGGACCGTGAAAAAACGGCATTCGTACCACCAGATGGCCTCTACTGATTTAAAGCGCTTCCATTCGGCCTCTGTTCCGCACCAGCAACGTTCCAGCGAATGATGGACACTGTCCTTGCCAGATTGAAATGGCAGTCATGCCTAGTGTATTTAGATGACATGGTGGTATTCTCTGCAACCTTTGACAGACATCTAGAGTGACTACGCACAGTATTGGAAGCCATCCGGTCAGCAAAACTGACAATCAAACCCGAAAAATGCCACTTCGGCTTCGAAGAGCTGCGATTCCTTGGACATGTCATTAGTTCCGATAGTGTTCGTCCTGATCCCGAAAAGACAGCCGCTGTTCAGATGTTCCCTACATCCAGAGACAAAAAGTCAGTACGTCGATTTTTGGGTTTATGTGCCTACTATAGGCGATTTGTTGAAAATTTCTCAAAGATTGCGGATCCTCTCACAAAACTGACGAAAGACGACGTGCCTTTCACATGGGAAAGCGAACAACAGAACGCTTTTGCCGAATTAAGAACACGACTACAGTGTTCACCAATACTTGCCCATTTTGATGAGACAGCCGACACTGAAGTCCATACCGATGCCAGCGATGTCGGCCTCGGCGCCATCCTTGTCCAGTGGCAAAATGGTCAAGAGAAAGTGTTAGCCTATGCCAGCTGCAAACTATCAAAAGCTGAGGCTAACTACTCTGCAACTGAAAAAAAGTGCCTCGCAGTCATCTGGGCAATAAACAAGTTTCGACCCTACCTTTATGGCAGACCGTTCAGAGCTGTCAGTGACCACCATGCTCTATGCTGGCTGGCAAATCTCAAGGACCAGTCAGGTCGACTAGCAAGATGGAGCCTCAGGCTGCAGGAGTATGACATTACGGTCGTGTACAAATCTGGAAGGAAACACAGTGATGCCGACTGCCTCTCACGCTCTCCTGTCGATCCAAGTGTACCTGAAGAGGAAGAATTCCCGTTTCTAGGCGTTGTCGACGCATCCGAAATAACTCAACTACAACGAGATGACCCGGATTTGATGGCGCTTATACAACACCTGCAGGGTCTCGACGTTCAAGTCCCTCGCATATTCTCCAGAGGGCTCTCCGCGTTCTGCCTTCGAGGAAGTGTCCTTTACAGGAGGAACTTCGAACCTAATGGTGAAACGTTTTTACTAGTCGTGCCCACAGCCATGCGAGAGGAAATTCTGCACGCATGCCACGACGAGCCAACATCTGGACACATGGGTGTGAGCTGAACATTCGCCAGGATTCGCCTGAAATACTATTGGCCTAAGTTGCTCGAGTCAGTGCAGCGCTACGTGAAAACTTGTCGTCAATGTCAACGGCGCAAAACTCCACCCGTAAAACCAGCCGGCCTTCTCCAGCCAATAGACCCTCCAGATGACCCATTCCAACAAGTCGGCATGGACTTCCTAGGACCTTTCCCGACATCGTGTGCAGGCAAGAAATGGATTGTGGTAGCTACGGACTATCTGACCCGTTATGCTGAGACTGACTCTCTGTACAGTGCGACAGCTGCCGAAGTCGCCAAGTTCTTTGTGAACAACATAGTGCTCAGACATGGTGCGCCCATCGTCGTTATTACGAATCGGGGCACCGCATTTACTGCAGACCTTATGCAATGTCTGATGCGCATGACAAATACCGATCACAGAAGAACAACGGCGTATCACCCTCAGTCAAATGGCTTAACCGAACGCCTCAACCGAACTCTGACCGACATGCTATCAATGTATGTCGATGTTGAACATAAACAGTGGGATGAAATATTACCCTACAAAACATTCGCATATAATACAGCCGTTCAAGAAACAACCCACGTTGCTCCTTTCGAACTAGTATTCGGCCGAAGAGTGACCGCCCCACTGGATGCCATGTTACCACTACAGGACGAAAGCAGCTATCCACCTGACTTAAATGACTTCTTGCAAAGAGCCGAAGAAGCACGGCAAACGGCAAGATACCGAATACGCCACCAACAGCACGTCGATTCTAGTCGGTACAACAAGCGACGCAGTGACACACTTTATCATCCCGGTGACAAAGTGTGGATACGGATACCAGTGCGCCGCCGTGGACTCTCTGAAAAGCTTCTTTGCCGATACTTCGGCCCTTATGAAGTACTCAACCGTATCAGCAACGTCACTTATGACGTCAGAACTGCTGTACACGTGAGTTCAAGACACCGCAATCCCACGGAAGTGGTACACGTAGTCCACATGAAACCCTATCATGACAAGTCGTCGAAAAACGAGTGAGAGTGCGCATGTATCTTTTCACTGTCTTAAGCATCGAGACGATGTGTCTGAGGAGAGGGATAATGCCGCGACAGGTTGGCCACGTTCAAGTAGCCCGCCGCAATCATCGTGGCAAGAGCGCAAGCAAGACCCGGCTGGCATGCACCACGCGTTCGTGCGCTCCGGCAACGAGGAAGATAGTTGAATCTGTGCCACTCGGCTACTCGGACTTGACGACCATAGTCTTTAGAATCGTGGGCACAAGTTCGCCCTAATAAATACGCTTGTTTTTTAACCTGTCTGCCTCAGCATCGCTACAATGTATCTCCTGTCGGCATTCAGCCACTCCTGGAGCGAACAGCTGCCGTGTCGCAGTATCCCACACCAACCTGCTTGAAGCAGGTTCAGTCATTTCTGGGTATGGCCTCGTATTTGCGAAGGTTTATTCCCCACTTCGCTTCAATCGCAGCTCCCTTGAGCGGTCTTCTTGAAAAGGACACGCGGTTTGAATGGCGCGTCTCACAAGAAAATGCTTTTCGAGCTATAAAACAAAAGCTCACTTGTTGCCCCATACTAAGTCACTTCAATGAGGACTGGTCCACCTAGTGCACACTGATGCCAGCCAAGTCGGCCTAGGAGCTGTGTTAGTGCAGCGTGATCCAGATGGCGTGGAACACTTGGTCGCTTATGCCAGCTGAAAACTTCCAGACATTGAGCACCACTATCACTCCAACGAGCTTATTTGTCTTGCAGTGGTATGGAGCATCGATGATAAGTTTCGACATTATCTTTTCGGGCGTAAATTCACTGTTGTGATTGATAATGCTGCTATAGCATGGATGTTCTCCAAGCAGTAACTTAAGCACAAATTTGCCCGGTGGATAATCACACTGCAAGAATACGATTTTGACGTGCGCCACCGCGCTGGGGGGCTAAATAACGTCGCCGAAGTACTCTCATGGAACCCCCTTGACTGCGTGCAACAAACCAGGCAAACCCACATTTTTTTTCGCCCAGATGGATATTTCCCGAGCCCAACAAGAGGATAAAGATTTGGCATCCATTATTGCATCTATCACTGACAAGGAAAATCACAGTACATTTGTGATGCGCAACGCCGCATTGTACCGGCGTTACTGGCGAGCGGACCGATCCGAAGAACGTTACCTCCTGGTGATCCTGAACTCCCACAGATCATAAATATTACGAGCCATTCATGAATACCCAGAAGGCGGACACACTGGCCAACGAGCCACGCTCCGAAAACTACAAGAACGTTTTTGGTGGCCGAAGATGCAAAGTAGCGTCCTTTCTTATGTCGCCAGTTGCAAAATCTGTCAGCAGTTTAAGCGACTGCCTGGGTGTCAACCTGGATTACTAACACCAATCCAGATACCCAAAACAATTTTCCACACGATTGGCATTGATTACATGGGTCCTCGACCTACCACCACTGCGGGAAATCGTTACGTCATTGTAGCAGTAGACTACCTGTCAAAATACGTGGAAGTGGAGGCCGTGCCATCTTTTGCATCCACTTACCTAATCGACTTCCTCAAGCACCGATTTGAATGGAGACGTGGCTTACCAAAAAAGTTAATATCTGATAGAGCTACAA
The DNA here is from genome assembly GCA_013436015.1 of Rhipicephalus annulatus. Taxonomy (NCBI): domain Eukaryota; kingdom Metazoa; phylum Arthropoda; class Arachnida; order Ixodida; family Ixodidae; genus Rhipicephalus; species Rhipicephalus annulatus. The sequence continues at coordinate 144,687 of WOVY01011640.1, read as the reverse complement.
CGTTTCGTAGCGGGGAACTGAAAAAGTACCTTTGCACGGCAGGCGTGCAGCACCACTTCGCATCCGCGTTTCATCCTCAAGCAAACGGCCTTACTGAGAAAACTAACCAGATCATCCAGGCACGACTCGCTCCATATACACATGCAGGGAAAAGAGGAGAGGCCGACTGGGATGTGCACCTTCCGTCAGCTGCTTTTGCGATTAACACGGCACTGCAGACGTCTACTGGGGAAACGCCCTACGAAATTGTTTATGAAAAACTACTACAGCTGAGAGCGGTCCTCAGTCTGGATGCTCCCATTATAGTTCCACGTGCCAACGATCGCAAAGCGGCCTGTCGGAAGATCCGAACTAAGGCGATCAAGAAAGCCACCCACGCACAAGAAAATCAAAAGCGCCACTATGACGGACGCCGTAGGCCCGCTCCTGCTTACAAAATTGGTGACGAGGTCTGGGTGCAAAGGGGCACCAGCGGGCCCGGCAAGAAGCTACTCCCTAAGTTCGACGGGCTATTCATACTTACTCAGCGTGTAGGAGAAAATACCTGGCGTGTGAAAACCACAGATGCGAACTTCACTCTCGATAAGCGCAAAAGAAACAACTTTGCCGTGCATATGTCACGCTTGAAAAAAGCAGTCGGGCCGCTGCAGGTGCAATGAACTGTAATTTCTTTTTTTTTCTTTTTCAGGTCCGCAGTGTGGCTGAATGTAACGAAGAGCGGCGCGGCAGCTGTGGGCCACGGGCTGGACAGCGAGGAAGAAGAGGCAGAATAGCACAGCTTGCCCGACGAACGGGTGTTGTCTGTCTAGCTCAATATAATATATATATATATATATATTATATTGAGCAAGACAGACACAACACCAGTTTCGTCACTTGAGAAACACAAAAAAAGTGTGTGTGTGTGTACACACACACACACACACACACACTTTTTTTTGTGTTTCTCAAGTGAGGAAACTGTGCACAATGCTTTGGACTATTTATAGGCAGCGATGTTTCAGGGAGTGTCTCTAGTGTAGGCCACGTGTGTGTGTGACTAACTCTTCAGTGGCTTGCTCGAAAGGGCCTGCGCACTTCTGTTTGAAATTGTGACCGTTTTTAAATCTTGCACGTATTGCAAACTTTGCAGACTCGATCTCCTCCCAAGTGATCGCTGTGCCATACTTGTTTGCTTTTAATCGTCGAAGTATAGTGGCAGGCCTTTTGTGAAAGGCATAATAGTACCCCATAAGGAGCAAGCATATGATATGGTAGCATTGTCAGCAGTGAGGCCTACTTGACGATTTCAAAGTATATCAAACTTTGACAATAGAACCCGTTCTCCCTCCCTCCATGAAAACATTGTTATGGAGCCTCCTGGTCTTTAATCAAAATGCTTTGTGCTGAAGAAAAAAAAAAGCCAAGCCAGTTTGTGGGGGTGCTGACACCCCCTGCAGTGTTGTTCGCACTGCATGGCACACGTGTCTCGCGCAGATGCCGTGTTTCGGAGTTATGGCTGTTGAGCAGTGGGTGGCGTGTTCGCGAGCGTTGATCACCGCTATCATCATCATGGTTAGATTGGTAGCGCCGGTAGTGACCCCTGGCGGCGGGCTTTGGTGGCGGCAGGAGAGAATTGCGCGTCTCTTTCTCTGGTGCAGTTTGGCGCGAACGGTTGTCTCGCGCAGTGGGACCCCGGTGCACAACACCGCAGGCCGTCTGCCGGGGGCCCTTGTGGCGAGTCGGGCGTTGGCGACACTGCCTTGTTTGTCATGTAGTTGAGTGTCGTGTAATATAGTGTACCGTTGTTTGGTGTGTTGATCCCGAGTGATGTATAGTTTTATGGCTGACGACGTCGTCGTTCCGAAAGTAGCAAAATAAAGGTGTTTGGCTTAGTTTGGTACGACCGTGCCTACTGTATCTACTCACTCCAAAAGCGTGGTGCTCGCCATTTCGAGGTCCCACACTGGCTTCCCAACACGGAGCTTTTGGAGCACCGGACGACAGTGGTCGCGGTTCGGTACAAGCTTTTGTTAGAGCTGGGGTAGAGTAGGCCTAGGGGGACTTCTTTGCTAGCATCGGCGTGTGCTTTGTTGAGAGCGAGGAGATAGATTTTTGTGGTGTGTTTGAACTGGTCAGCACGTTGTTTTTTTTTTTTTTACTCGCAAGTGGTTTTTTGTAGTACTTGGTTTTCAAGAACGTTGTTCTGCTGGGACAAGAGCCATGCGGACTGCATACTGGGGTGAGCAAAGCTTAGAGCATGTGGATTGTAGGCCAGGCCCGAAGCAAGTTAGTACAGACGCCTCGTGGGTTGTCCGATTTTCTGTAAATAGCTTATTCTATTTCTTTTTGGCTCAGGGAGCCGGGCGTCGTTGCTGTCTGGTATTGCAGCTCGACGCCGGAGCGTCATGACACCGTCTGGGACGGTGGACGCCGATCGCTCGGTAAGCTGCTGTGTGCAGTGAGCAATAGGGCCCCCTTACGTAGTGAATGTCTCCTTGCGGCTGCCTCTTCTACGCCTAGGCTGGGTGCTGGGTCGATGCCGGTTGTAGTTGAGAGGCTCATTATACTCTGTTCGAGAAGCTCCATGCAGCACTGTGGAAGCTACAGGCCTTCTCAACCAATCAGGAGGGCGAGCACATCTAAGTGTATCCTTCCGCACCCTGTGGTCCACTAGCGACGTGCGCTGCAGCGAAAGCGACCAGAGCATCTCGGGACACTGTGCAACTGCGCAGTGAGATGAGCTGTAATTGTGAAAGCGGTTAAATATTCTTTTCGGCACCGTAAAAGCGCGCGTCTTCGAGATACTTGCACGTAGACATTTGAGGGATAGGGTTCAGTGGCTCATGTTTCGCTGGAAAGCGCCGCACTAGCCAAATTGAATATGAAAGCACCATCCTTCATCAGATTTCGTATACGCACGCCTATGGGCATGCAAAGTGCCGCTCGCGTTCGATACCAAATGATGACTCTATTCCCGGTACCTCGCCGTGCTTATCGTGCTCCGCTATCCACTTGTACAGAGCATGCTCGCTGATGTTGGTGAACACAGCCATTCTCTTAATGAGAGAGCTCATGCTTGCATTTCTGCCGCCCTCCTATCGCAGTGTCCCGAACACATTTAGAGCCATTTGCTTCACTCCCTTGTCATAAAAGCTAATCTGGGAACGATATCGCACAGGTGAACCAAGCGCCGCCATTTGGACAAGAGTGACCCAATCTGCCACCGCAGAATAATCACAACTCATGACTGGGTCCTCCGCCGCGCTGTGGACGCTCGGGCTGAGCGGACTATTCATAAAAGTTTAGACAGTGTGGTACGATTGCTTCGTACTTTATAAGTAAAAACATAACACATGCGAGCCACTACAGCGTTATTTTTTTCGTCATTTGCAGGTTATAACACGTACAAACAAGAACTCTCTTTAGTATCATGGTGCCACAAAAATCGTTTTCTACAGAAAATGCAACAAAATCGTCATAATAATCAACTACAGCACGCAGAGAAGCCTTCAAGTAAAAATCCTCCGACGAGACCGCTTGCAAAAGTAACGAGGACAAACAATGGGCTATGTATACGGGGCACTACATCTCGCTTCGCAACAACCTGCGTTTGAGGGTCGTGTAGCCTTGGCTCTGCTGCGCGGAACTTCTGGAACAGAGCATAGGCCTGAGGCTCTGCGCAGCCGCCTGTCGCACAACTAAGTGTATCGTGGCTTTAAGGTGTTGCTCCCTGCTTCTCTCACTTTTTTTTTATCTTGCCATGGACGAGTTAGGACAAGCGATTTTTGAGGGTTGCACTCTGCTTCTCTCACTTTTTTTTTTATCTTGCCATGGACGAGTTAAGACAAGCGATTTTTGTTTAATTTTGATGGCTGTCTCGGCTGCTGCAGATGTATTAGCTAGCAGTACTGACCATCGTACCACATGGGTGAAAAGCCCGAAGCTCTCTTCCCTTTGGCCTACTGCATTGTTCTTTCGAGTGTTTTGAAAGTATGCAGCGGGAGTGATGTAACCCACGGCTGGCTGTCTTTTGCACATCGTCAGCGCCGATGGCCAGGAATGCAGTCATGAGGTCGGGCAATGGACATGCCTGGGACCTGTATAACTGCCTGCAGTCCGGTGCCCTCACGAGTGCTGGTCACAACTGAAAGACCCTGTCGACGTTGCTGTTACGGGACCCGTACTGAGGTGAGGTCGTCGAGCTGGACAGTGCAGCAGTGTCGACCGATGGCGGTGTCGTGGTGCACGTATATTATGTACGGACATGGGCTGTCATGTTTTGTTAGAGCTAGTGTAACGGATTCCTCCTTTTCGGGATATAGTTTGAATTAAGGTTGAGGAAATGTGGGGGTGTCGATATCCCTTGTAGGGTTGCTTGTGCCGCGTGGCACACGTGTCTCGCGCAGAGGCCGCGTTTCGCAGTCACGGCTGTTAATCAGTGGGTGGCGTTGTGTTCACGAGCGTTGATCACTGCTATTATCATCATGGTTAGATTGGTAGCGCCGGCGGTGACCCCTGGTGGCGGGCCTTGGTGGCAGCAGAAGAGAATTGAACGAGTCTCTTAATCTGGTGGCGTTTAGCGCAAACGGTTGTCTCTCACAGTGGGACCACGGTGCACCGCACCGCGGGCCGTCTGCCCGGGGGCCCTTTTGGTGAGTCGGGCGTTGGCGACCCCGCTTTGTTTATCATATAGTTGAGTGTTGTATAATATTATGTAAGGTTGTTTGGGGTGTTGATCATGAGTGATGTTTAGTTGTTTGGCCGACGATGTCATTCTCAAAGTAGTAAAATAAATGTGTTTGGCTTGGTTTTGTCCGACCGTGCCTACTGTCTCCGTACACTCCAAGAGTGTGGCGCTCGCCATTTCGAGATCCCACAAGTTGCATGTCATGAAAACAGACAGTGAACCTGTCACCTTTTTGTAATGCATTACACTTTGCTTCTATGTTTCATAAAGTTCTAGCGAAGGATTTCTTTGTTCTTCAGGTTAAGCCATGCGATTCCTGCACAACAATATACTAATTCACAGCCGCACCGAAACGCTATGGTAGCATTACAATGCCATTTTGGCCCATTTCATCTGCCCAAAACACGTATTACTGTCACGATTGCACTGCAACAGATGCAGCATTGCAAGCGCTCCTGCTGGGCATGACAAGCACAGCAATGCTAGTAATGTTCCACTACAGCCGCAACTCTTATACTCCACAAGTGTACTTAGGTAAGCTGTTTGGTTCATGAACATTGTGGCAAAACAATGCGCAGAACGGAACAAAGGACATACAGGACACAGTGCTGCCTGTCTACGACATAGCTCTGTGCTCTCGGTCCAGTTTTCCGCACTGTACAGCCACAAGGTTCTTTGTACCACCTTCAGTTACACATTCTCTTTATAGTTGCTCATGTAAAACTTTCCTCTCTCTCTTATAAAGCTCCTTCTTTACCCTGGTGCTCAGTCTATCCACTAGCTTCTCCAGGTGTGACACCCACTACTACGTTGGCACCGGGTAGACTAAGACAGCTTTACTGTATGTGTATGTATATATATAAAAGGTCAGCACCAGCAATCTATCGTAAGCCACCATGACAGCAACTTGATTAGTTTATGGGTCACATGAAAAGAAGCAGTCAGGAAGCTTTTTGGCTTTACTACAATATAACACTGTTATTTTAACTAATGTGACCTGACACATCAAAGTGTTGCATTGCTTTTGCACACACTGCAAAATGTCAATGTTTCTTCTGATGCTTCCCTGAAGGTATGTGCAAATTTAAGTTGAGAAAACTTTATTATGTTGGCAGACACCATCTCAAGCATCATAGCTACTAAAATTTTGTCACGGTGGAAGGTGAAAAACCACAAAGAAAAAGCGCACAAATACTTTTTGTTTTCAGTGACTTAGGTATCCAAAAACATCTTAGGTATTAAAAAACAAAAAACTGCTGCTGGAATTCAAACTAACAAATAACATTTTCTGAGTGTTTCAGGCAAATGCAAACATCTTCAACTAAATGGTAAAAAACAATGCACACAGGCATCAGCAAATCGAGAAAGTAAAACGTACAGGTAATAATGCACACAAGCAACACCAATTCATAACTGTATGCCAGAACCTTCTCAATATTAAAGAAAAAAGCAATTGCCGACATGTTTGGTTTTAATTTATTTCATGGAGACTGATTAAAATGTAGTGCTCGATCACTCATTGAATCTACATTTTTCGAAAGCGTTGGCACTTGCATAAAAAGGCAAAGTGTCACAGTACGTGCTATGCCTGTCATTGATAAGTATGACCAAACCCAGACAGACTCTTGTCCATGAATTTCCTCTTTGCAAAACACAGCCACCACTGCAAAGATAAAAAGAATGCTTTTAAAAAACTTCAAGCTTGATTTAATAAATTTGACTGTGGAAATAAACTATCAGCAGCATAATTCAAACTGACTATTGTCAACATCTTATTCTTTTCTATGAAGTCACAATGCGACCAAAGACAAATCACTATGAAGAGATACAAGCTACAGATGATACAGACAGTCCATTCATGAAAGCCGATTACAAGCATTGTGAAAGAGTCCCTAATATGGCTTTCTGAAGTTATGCGAGTGATCAAGGCTACAGCTGGTGTAAATAATTTGCACCTGAGTTTACATAAAACGCCTTTTATCAAGGAAGACAACGGCAATTAAAGGGTTGCCCTCCTCCTAAGCTGCGCTTTTTCTCTTGAACTAGGTTTTGCCTTCTACGATTGTCTACTGGTGCACTGTAAATTGCAGAGTGACTGCTCCATGTAGTCGGAGGGGAGAGCTTGGGGTGCCCGAACAGTTTCAGCCCCACAATCAGCCCCACAATCAGCTATTGTCATTATCTCACAACAAGTCTCGCTGAAGAGTGCTTAATTCACTCACCTTGCTTGGCTTCCCAGTCTCACTGTCAAAAACCTTGTCACACAGGCGTTGCCCACATTCTTGCCGCAGCTGTGTAAGGTAAGCCCGCATTGTCTCTGAAATGAAATGAGCCATTCTTGTCCAATTTCGCTGATAGTGTAATGGAATAAAGAAATAAGTAAAATATAGAGTGTGTATGAAGCTTGTCTCAGTTTATGCCAGGAATTAAAATGAAGTACGGTAAATCAGACAACACAGGCACCATGTAGGAATCTTGGCACCAATGATGTGTTACTCGGTTGTGCACACAAATAATGTGAAACTGAAATGTCATCCCATGCCTACAGCTGCAACAGTGGCAGTACGGTAGACACAACTAGCAGGCCGAAAGTACGCAAGGAACTAAACAGAAATATAAAGCACAGGCTCAACAATGAATGCCTCAGCAAGACATGGCCTTACCCGCTTCAGCTGGAGACGAAGGCTTTGCATAGACTGGATTTAAAGGGAATCCTGCTTCTCCAGGAATGTCAAACTTGGAGATGGCGAGTGCCTTCATGTCCTGGATACCTTGGTTTTTGTTTGAGCACTGTTATGTAAAAAACATGCGAGGTTAGAAACGAGACTGGGTGCTTTTTTTCAGAGTTAGAAATAAGTGTGAAACGGCGGGAGAGAGAGACAGCACAATACAGGGGGAGGAGGGGATGCAGCTGGTGCACTTCAACCCTTTTGAACTTATTAAAACAGAGTGGCATACAATTTATGTAAAATGCCTGCTGAATATTCACGTAACCGCAGTTGATACGTCGGTAAGCTGTGCACATTTGTTTTATCACTAGGTGAAGTTGTCGTGGGAACAAGCCTGTAAAACTGATGTGTGAAATAAAAATTTGTGAAATATGCTGCCCGATTTCACACACTTGCTGCATGATTTGTGGATTAATTAAGAACACCCTGCAGAATCATTGGGCATCACAACAAACAATATTATCATCGGTTCATAAATTTTACATGTGCTTTCTGCAATATTTTCCTGTACTGATGCATTTTTTTTCAGCCTCAGTCCTCTAAACAAGCTTACTTGTTAGAAGAAAAGATGAAAATTTTAATGAACTCGTTTTTTTTTTCCTTTGTTAGACACAATATTAATGAAGACTAGCCAACATTATTGCCAACTATAGGGGATATTATTATTAGTAATTATGGCATAAATGTGAAGAAAGTAAGGCAGATGAAAAGGTAACTTGCTGCCGGCAAGGACTGAACCTGAAACCTTGCTAGAGTGGCATGTGCAGTAATATTGAAATTCACTTATGCTGAGTTCTTAAAACGGCAATGGCATGAGTGATAACAGCTGGCAGTGCAACATCAACAACAAATCATGCCAAACTTACCTTCTGGAGTTTCTTCAAGCACTCGGAAATGTAGAGCGTCAAGTATATCAGTACACGATCAGCTTCATTCTGAAAATCAGGACAAGAATACATTATTAAATGGGCTTCCAGGGTGATATGTGCCAGTACTACAATGCTATGATTATGAGGCATGTAGTAGTGGGGGATCTCTGCAATACAATAAATACTGGCCAAGTAGGGTGAACGTAAAAGATCTTGGGCAAATTAGCATAGCTTTTGCTGAATGAAGACATATGGTCACAATTGTGACGAACAGCCCCAAATCTACACAAAGATGCAGACGTTTTTGCACTATGGTCCGATAAAAGTGGGTTCCCCACAGTCGTGTTATGACCACAAGAGCAGCAGTCCTACTCTATGGTCACTACCCTATCACTGTGGGTGAGGAGTATGCTATTGATAATAGATGTGTAACTAATGATAAAAAAAACTTAAGAGAGCTTCGCACCAAAAGTGCCAAGCCTGAAGGTACTGTGGAGCTGGGCAGTCTTCTTTGCTTCTTTATTTTATTTTTTTTACATTCTTTATTTTTTTTCTCCCCGTCTTTTTTTTTTGTCTTTATTGGTATATATTTCTTCTTCTCTTTATCTGTTCGTTCCTCTTTATTGCTCTTTCTATTTTTCTTTCTATATTTTCCTGTTCTCTTACTATTGCACATTTGCTTTATCATTTTATCTATATTTATGCTTGGCTTTGCCACTGTTATGCCAAGCGCACTAGACTTTTTGCTGAGGATGGTAAGTGATCATAATATAGGTGCTCAAAGAACAAGACGAAAAAGAATATGCCACACATGGAGCGTTACATCAAGCGACAACGATAGCATACGAATGCCAAACACACTTAAGTCCTTCGCACTTAAAACAAAGAGCAGAGATATGCATGCTTTTAACATTAATACAGGTAATTCAACAGTGAATCCCTTCCACTTTTACATCAAACACCTATTAAGTGCAAAAAAAGCCTGCTTGTGCCTCAAATGGTATGAGTGCTTCCAGACACAGACACGAAAGACACAATGGGATGAGCACTAGCTTTCAGCTGAATGTATATTGCCAGAATTATCAGTGTATGTAGATCTGTAACCAAAAAATTGGCCCTGGATCTGCATGGTACATTGCAAATGCCGCCGAAAGACGATAGTCTTTTGTCTGGAGAGAGTGAACAAAACATTTATTTGATGTTCTGCGCAAGAAAATCGGTGAAAGGTATTCTGTAGGCGCTGCGTTAGAGTGCCTTGGGTGTGCAGCGGAGGCGAACGAGTGCAGTGAGGCACATTAGACGCGAGCGCCATCTGCCAGTAATTTTTGAAAATGAACGAAGGCATTCGCGCTTACAAAAAAAGATGCATGCGATTCACGGAGGCGATAAAGTGTACAGCGCAAAGCGACGGGTAGGTGCCACCACCGTGTCGTTTCAGCAAAGCAATGGTAACACTTGCCTTTTTGAGCACCGTGCTGCACTGTCAGCGCAGAGTGTTTAACGCTGCGGCCCTTAAAATTACTTGTGTGTGCCTTCTCTAGTATAAAGGTGCACATACAAAACATCGACGTGTTGTTATGGTACCTCAGATATGTGCAATGATTGCTTTTTAATTGACGATTGCACAAGTATGAACGCTGCATCTTGAGCAATACTGGTGGGTGCTGCGGATGGGGTCGGCCATTTGAGGCATTGTTAAGGGCAGACAAACAGACAAATGTACAGACAGACTGACCAAAATTTTTTTGTCGAAGGTCCCCAAAAAAGACTATCGTCTTTAAAAAGGCCCAATAAACATGCATGCAGAGCTGCCATGTCCAGAAGCGCAAGTTCATTTGCAGTCAGAGCCACCCCGCAACAGCTGGCATGGCAATCATTGGCCTCTACCTGGACACTAATTGTGCACAATGAGGGACGTGCAAAAATAAATCTCCCTATAATGGTCGTAATTTGAAAGTATAGTAACAGATGCTTTATTACAGCAGGGTGCTCTCCATATGCACACAATTATATAAACATGCACTTTTTTTCGCTAAATATAGCCCTCAGATTTCTGTGTACGCACATTCGAGCTCAAAAGCAAAATCAGCATCAGGCGATCGTTTTCAATTTCCTTATGTAGAACTACTAGGATGCTGCAATCTGGGGCATGCTATAATGATGCAAATATAGTATGCATGTCTAAAACAGCCGAGGCATCTGTTCAGACCAAGGTGTCACTTCAAGTTAACTGCAAGCTCAAATTAACTGAACTTAAATAAGCAAGCTTTTACTGCGTTAGCGCATGATGGTACACCAATCACATGTAGCAAGCATCATTAGAAGCCATCGCGTAAAGTTACAGGGATGTGTCACATGCTTCAAGCAGTTTCTCTTTTCTTTAGTGCCAGCGAGCAAGATGAAAACTATGCAACAAGATGTGTCTTTTCGTCAGTGCGCATTATTACCTAGAGCACTTTCTTTTCTTATTTTTCTTCGAACATTTTTCTTCACAAATACACTGCAAATATGCAGTGTGTTTGTGAGTGCACATACTAGGTGGTCATGCCTAGGTGGCCACGGTCACTATACAGTTGACAAAGCTCAAATCAGTCAACCACTGGGGACATGGGCATCATTTGTAGAGAGAAGAGGAGCGATTTTTAGTTGACTTTGAGAACTGTACATTCTAAGCCCCGTACCATGCTACAATGTTTGGCTTGTATGTTTTTGGGAGCCTCGACAACAAATTGGCAATGTTTTCTAAAGGTGTTGCAGGGGCCTTTAAACCATGTCAGAACTTAGTACAGAGTATTCAAATGTGTCACTGCACTTTTCATGCCAATACGGCTTATAAAGTTGTGGTGATGGTTTAGATAATTTAGGTGGTTTTTATAAATTGAAATGAAGTAGTAATTAATCCCAGCAAAAAAAAGTTCTGCGAAATGGAATCTCCAGGTGAAGATTGAACACTGACATACTAAGAAAACCTTTTATACATTTGATTAAAAAAAAAAAGTGGAATAGGCTTACTACATAAGAAGACGCACAAAACAAGTTCCTTGGAACATAGTCTAGTTTTGCTTAATAACATTATCACTAATGCTTACACTCTGAAAATCATGAACAGGAACAAATGAACAAGATTCTGCTGTATAGTGCATTGTTGGAGGTTCTTTACAGGTGTCTGATAATCAAACCGAGCCTTTTCAGGAGCTGTATACTCACCTTTATTTCATACGTTCGAAAGAAAACATTGGCTTTGAAATAATACAGTGCTTCATCAATAATGTCAGTCTCATCGGCTGAAAAAGAAAACGTATGACATGTGACTTTGCCACTCATTTTCTTTTGTGACAGGCAGTGACAAAAAAATTTACGTACAAAATATGTTGGGTATTTTTAAAAAATGCAGTGAGAACCACAAGGTCAATTCTCACGTGGGTCATATGTGGATGCTGCATGTATTTAGAAGTGAGGTATTTCTTTTTAGCCCCATAGGGCTTTTATTTCTGCTTAACCAAACTGTACAAGATATTAATCTAACAGTTCACGAAACTTATGAACAACAAAACTATGAGGTTCTACGAGCCAAGACAAAGATATTGGCACGAGGCTCACCATAGCAGGGGACCCCGGATTAGTTCCGACCCACAGTGATTTAGGGCACTTGAGGTTTTTTTGACCATTTGATTACTCAATCTAGGCACACAAGTGTTCTTTCATGTTGCCTTCATTGAAATGCAGCTGCTGTAGCCGGCATCTGCACTTACATTCTTGAGCTTAGCAGTGCCGCACCTTGTCTTCAAAGTTATCATAGTAAGCAATACTGTGTTCCTTCACTATGAGATCGACACTTCCAAGAGTGTAGTTGGGGACCCACAAACAAAACACTCTTGCAATTAGCTTTTTTTTGCCAAACTTAGAGCAACATTTGCACAGCAATAAGCATTATGAAAAAGTGGGGACAGTTGTCAGGTACGGGTGCATGGGAGTCCTCCCACCAGAGGAAGACTGAGCATAATCGGGTTCTAAACTACCAAATCATAACACAGAGCAAGTTCTCTGCAATCCACTGACATCTGTTCTTAGTGCACTACATTTAACCTTTAAGGACTCTCCTCTTTCTCAATGCACTTTGTAGGTGTTTCCCCCAATAAGTCAATTTTTCTGCAGAAATTCAGTGCTCCACCATGGACGCATGCACTAATGCATGCATGCAAAGTAATAACAGCATGCAGCCTGCACTCTAAGGCAGAGGTGTGGCATTGCATTAAAGAATAATCCACTATGTGTACACATGTCCATTAAGCACAACAGTAACGAAAGCATGTTTAAGGTATTCTCAGTGATTCGAGTCAGTAACTGATCACACTGCTAGATTGAGTCGTCAATCTGATCAGTAGGAATACAAGATCTTTAAAATCCTTCTTTCATAAATTACGCTATTTATGCAGGTCATTTAAATGCAACCCTTGACGTTCTCAAAAACCTTGCCTACAAATCCAATGTGTTCATGCATAAATGTAAACATTGCTTGAGGGTCCTCCCAAAATACCCGAGAAGGGAAAGACTTTAAGAAGTGGTACTCACAGCTCTTCGGTGCTGGGCCCCTGTACTGAGACCTGATGGGAAGAATGGCCATATTGCCCACCAATCCTGCTGACCCATTTGTGAATTGGGAGTGGTAGGCCTACATTATGATGCACACTATATTAATACCATGTCAATACGATGCATACCATGACACACAGTGTTAGTTTACAATCATTAAAGCTGCATGACCCTTGTTTTTGGAGATCTTGACTCACACAAAACAGCTGCAATGATGCCCTATAATGGTCTCAGTGATAAAACATCAGCCAGAACCTGCTCATGTATTAGTAAAAGCAGAGAAAAAGGCAGGGGGAACGAAACTGATTCAAGGCATGGCTGACAACATTATCAGGAGAAAGATACCCAACAATTAAGTGCCCAAACAGCAGTTGACTGAGCAATATTGTGAAAAATATATGTTCAAAGATTTAAAACAGCAATTGCGGCGTTCGTTCCCTAGACGTAGTTGGATGTGTGGATGAGTGAACTAGACAAGGCGTCACTGTACAGCAGAAGGCGGCGCTTCTATAGAATCTTCTTTCATTGCCATGTTGTTCACAATCTGACGGAAAATAAGCGCCAAACTCCTTGAAAGCATGGACATGCACAATCAGTTATCGGCAATGAAGAGAAACATGACCTGCATAAAATGTTCAAGAGAACCAGTAGTACTTTCCCGGCCAAAGGGCAACTATTTCAAGCGCTCCTGCGGAAATATCAAACAGTGAAGCAGTCGCAGTATTACGCACCGTGCAATTTTTCATCCATCCCTCTATATCCATCTTCCCAAGCGTCCGGCGTATAAACGGCTCACGCGATGACAAGCTAACTGCAATGCGGTGCCTGTTTCCAACTGCTCAGACACGGCGAGGGTGCTTTCGGCGGAGACGCGCAACTAGCACGCCGCCCTACACGGAATGAGTAATCGCTTATTCAGTCAACCGCGCCCCAGCTTTGTCCTTCTCACGGGTCACTTGATCCTGTGTGTGTATCACGCCTCACTGGTACAACACGCAACTTTCAAAACAATTCGCGAGGGGCAAGTTGTCGCAGCACTTGTTTATAAGGGCGGCCGACGGGGGCCGACAGTCCGGCCCCGTACGAAGTAAAGCACCAAGATGCTCTTTCCAGTGATACAGGCCGACCTGACAGATAGCATAAAGCTCTCCAACGATATGTAACGAACTACGGCCCTAAATATGCGGAGCATCCTGTATCAGTCAAAGTAGAAAACTAGTACAAATTTCAGCTATTCTTGGGGGGTGAAGACTCACTCAGCATGGTAAGGCACGGTATAAACATTTTGACCACTTACCGGCATGAGGGTATTATTGAGAAAACGAAGTTGAAAGCAACAATGTACGCATGCACTGATTCACCGGATTCAGGAATAAAGTTGTTCCCACCCACACACCGGCCTCTTGACGGGAAGTGAATAGGTGGATCCGTTTGATAACAAATTTTCAATATTTTCGGTTTGCGTAGCCGGTTATTATTGGCTTGGATTGGCTCTATGCGCTAGCCTTGTTTACTTTCACAGACGCAAAAGATGCACAAAAGGAATGGCTCAAAAGCATGGGATGCAAAGATTAATTTCAATATGACGATTGCTGCTGCGTTAAAAAAATCAACACAATTATGCGACCAGTTTATAAAGAGGCAAACAAGAGGTGCCACATATGTACTACAAGAGGCGTGAATGACAGCATCTAACATGCCTTGTCTTTTTTTTTTTATGTGTGCATTGCTAAACTTCCAAGCCTTTCCTTTAGAGTAAAAACCAAATTACTTCTGCTCTATTTTTTGTGAATGGTTGAAGCGCGCTAGAAGCAGGGACTTAAAGAATCAAGGCTAACGGAAACACACAAGCACGCGGAATGTTGGCTTGCACTATGGTTATAATGAACTAGAACCTTGCTGCGCAACAGTTGAAAAAAACGAGGGGGGGGGGGGGAGCTCTCTTCTGTCCCCTCATTCCTAACTGCTTATCGCAGCCGTCAAGCTGCCAATCAAACATGCTGCAAAGTCGTCATAATAGCTTTTTTTAACTATTTGTAATGACGCAAGTTGCGAAATAACTTGCTCTTGTCCTGACATATTTTTTCTGTTTTGGCTAATATTTAGCGTGCAATTACCAGGGTTAACGGAGTGTTAGATAGTCATTTACGGCTACAGAATGTCTTGACCAGGACATTTATTAGCCCTTCCTGCAGCCAGCCGCTCAAGACGTTCTTAAATGTAAGCGGCTTATTTTATGTTTCACGGGTACCTGTTCATGAACGCACAGAGTCATTTACAAGTTTTCCTATTGCAACCCGGATAAAGTTGCTTCGTTCACGCACTGATACAGTGCTAATCTATGGGAAGGAAAAAATAACGGTCACTTCAGCGTATCACATATACACTAAGACGCATGGGCGCCGGCGTCTTGGCTGCCAATGTCTTCTTGTTTTTATATATTGTGACGTGAATTAATAAGGCCATGAAACATCGCATGCACCAATCCATCCATTTGCGTTCCTATGCATCTATCGCAACATACTAACATTGTTCGTTCAGTCTTCAAGGATGCAAAACACAAAATTAAAGGGGCACTAAAATCAAATAACAATTTACGTCAGAGTGAAAGCTCATTGTATGACATCTAAAACGACAATGTTATCAACGGTAGTGCCCTACTTACCGAGAAATAAAAATACACACGAATACATGCACCACAGTAGGACATTCTCAAAATGTTCCCGATGACGTCAGATGAACCACCTACAATTAGTCACTAGTAATAGATCTAGCTACGCTAAATAAAGAACCCTCCATGCATCAAGAGACGCAATAAAACGCTACTTGTTCGTTTCTGTTAGATTCATGTAAAGAAGAACCGCCGGACGTTATTTTGAAGAATAGCGCGAGTGGTTCGAAAATTCAATTTTCACGTGGTTGAACCTTAGTTAAACTGGACATATCGTGCCATCTAGTGAGGCCCAGTTGAACCAAAACTCGTCTGCCATCTCGGAGCCAATTACAGGAAATTGATCAATGCCATTGTTGCTGCTCTGGCTCCCGCTGCTTTCGTTCTGCTGCTACTAGTGTCGGCGGCCGCGCAGTAAAGCCGGGCAACGTTTTGCACGGCAACAGTGACGTGAGACGTACCACTTCTTGAGGCGGGTAATTTGAAGTGTGCAAACCCGATGCGGACCACTTAAACGCGTCAAAATAAGCTCTTCTTTGACACAAAAGTTTACGAGGTTTATGGACTACTATTTCAACAATCAACGTTGACTTGATAGTTGCCTTTAGTGTCCCTTTAACAGTTCAAAGTGGAGGCACTCACTTAAACCCATCCGTGAAATAGTTTTTATGAAGCTTGGGTATACTCAAGCTTCATATAAACTATTTTACGGGTCGGTTTCAAGGTTCATATAGAACGCAACAGTTCACTTCTGATAAATCTGGCATGCATCGATCAACGCGTATACTTTATACATCATTTATAGTGTAAGACACAAATAATCATGCTGATCATGATCTTTTGAAAGCGACTTTATTAATGAATAAATCACAACATAATGTTGCACAAAATACAGGTGATCGTTTTAGCTGAATATGCCGCGGCTGAGCAATATAAATTCAGCTGCTGCGCGCGTGCACACTGATTCTTCCCCCCCCCCCATGGAAATTTCAATGGCTTCAATATATATATATATATATATATATATATATATATATATATATATATATATATGTGTGTGTGTGTGTGTGTGTGTGTGTGTATGTATGTATGTATATGTATGTATTGTCGCGGTACAGCGCGAACCAAAGGCAGATAAACGTTGACACAGCAACTCTCAGCAGCCGAACAGCAAGATCGCCTTCTTTATCTTCAATCAGCCAGAGCTCCACTACCTGGTGTCCGCCAAATCCCCTTATTGTCGTTTTTGTCCACCAGTACACACGCGTCATTTGCCCCCCCCCCCCCCCCTCTTAATGAGCATCGCCCCGATGCTAAACCAGTAGTGCAGTTTTTTTTTGTCTGTTCTTTAAGAAGTGTCTTGCGCAGTCACTACCTTTCATAAGGCTTTATGCGCACAACGTGAACTAGTTCAGGACGGTGCTGGCGAAGCCTCGTACTATATGAACTGTCGGGGACGACCTCGTAAGTAACATCACTCGGTCGTCGCAGTACTAGATATGGCCCAAAGTATCTCCTTAAGAGCTTTTCAGAGAGTCCTCGTTTCCGTGTGGGCCTCCAATCCCATACTCTGTCGCCGGTCTGGTAAACGACTGTTCTGCGGCGAGAATTGTAGCGGCTCGCGTCATACTCTTGTTGTTGCTGGATTCGCAGGCGTGCTAGTTGCCTTGCTTCTTCCGCTCGTTCTGTAAACATATCGGCGTCCGGTTCGATGTCGTCGCATTCGTGCGCTAGCATCGCATCTAACATGGTTCGTACTTCCCTTCCGTGAATTAGGCTGAACGGGGTCATCTGGGTTGTTTCTTGCTTGGCAGTGTTGTATGCAAACGTGATATATGGCAAGATTTCGTCCCAATTTTTGTGTTCGACGTTTACGTACATTGAAAGCATGTCTTCAATTGTTTTGTTCAGACGCTCTGTAAGCCCGTTCGTTTGCGGGTGGTAGGCGGTGGTCTTACGATGGGTTGTTCCACTCAGCATGAGGATTTGTTCCAAAAGAGCTGCCGTAAATGCGGTTCATCTGTCTGTGATTACGACGCTTGGTGCACCATGCCGCAGGACAACGTTCTCGATGAAAAATTGTGCCACCTCCGCTGCTCTACCTTTTTGGATAGCCTTTGTTTCAGCATAACGGGTAAGGTAATCAGTCGCGACAATCAGTGGTTCCCAGCAGTAGAAGTAGGAAGTGGGCCCAAAATATCCATGCCAATCTGGTCGAATGGTGTTCTTGGGACCTGCACGGGCTGCAGGAGGCCAGCTGGTTTAGTCGGCGGTGACTTCCGTCGCTGGCAGTCGAGGCAAGTACGAACATGGTGTTTTACGGCTATGGTCAGTCTTGGCCAGAAGTAGCACTGCCGTACTCTGGCCAACGTTCTTGTGTAACCTAAGTGGCCTGAAGTCACCTCGTTGTGGCATGCTTCGAGTACTTCGGAGCGAAGGGCTGCTGGGATGACGAGGAAATGCGTAGATCCTGTCGAAGAGAAGTTTCTTTTGTATAGTAGTCCGCTCCATAAGCAAAATGATGACAGCGCTCTTACGAAAACAGTTGGTGCCTTCTGAGATCTTCCCTCCAGGTAATTAATTAGGGCAAGTAACTCAGGGTCGCCACGCTGTTGCTGTGCAATAGCGGTTGAGTCAAGCACACCGAGAAATGATGTTTCTTCCTCATCGGATAGAGTTGCCGATTCAATGGGTGAGCGGGATAGACAGTCGGCGTCAATGTGGCGCTTTCCTGACTTGTGTACGACAGTCCTGTCGTACTGCTGCAGCCTGAGACTACAACACGCTAATCTCCCGGTAGGATCTTTAAGATTTGTCAACCAACACAGTGAGAGGTGGTCGCTGATGACTTTGAAAGGGCGGCCGTATAAATACGGGCGAAATTTTGTGACCGCCCATACCACGGCGAGGCATTCCTTCTCAGTCGTGGAGTAATTAGCCTCGGCGCGTGTTAGTGTTCGGCTTGCATAGGCGTTTACTCTTTCTGTGCCCTCTTGCAGCTGCACAAGCACAGCTCCAAAACCAATATTGCTGGCATCAGTGTGTAGCATCGTTGGGGCTTTCTCATCAAAGTGGGCAAGCACTGGAGGCGTCTGTAGTCGCTGGCGGAGGTTCTTAAAAGCAGCTTACTCTTCGTTGCTCCATTGGAAAGCAACGTCTTCTCTCGTGAGGCGGGTCAACGGTGATGCGATGCGTGCGAAGTCCGCGATGAATCGCCTATAATACGCACATAGTCCGAGGAATCGTCGGACAGCCTTCTTATCAGTCGGCACCGGGAACTGTGCAACAGCTGCGATCTTTTCAGGATCAGGACGAACGCCTGCGTGACTGACAACGTGGCAAAGCAATTGAAGCTCTTAATAGCAAAAGTGGCACTTTTCAGGCTTCAACGTCAAGCCCGCAGACCATATGGCTTGTAAAACTGCCTCAAGTCTTTTAAGGTGCTGGTAAAATGTTGCGGCGAAAACTACGACATCATCAAGGTAGACCAAGCAGGTTTTCCACTTCAACCCAGAAAGTACGGTATCCATAAGTCTTTGAAAGGTAGCAGGCGCTGAACATAAACCAAAGGGCAAGACTTTAAATTCATATAAGCCATCTGGTGTCACAAAAGCAGTCTTCTCGCGGTCTCTTAGGTCTACCTCAATTTGCCAATGCCCACTCCTTAAGTCCATCGATGAAAAGTAACGAGCATGTCGAAGTCTGTCGAGAGAGTCATCTATACGAGGAAGTGGATACACATCTCTCTTTGTCACCTAATTGAGTTTTCGGTAATCGACACAGAAGCGCAGGCTGCCAACTTTTTTTTTAACGAGGACTACAGGCGACGCCCAGGGGCTTTTTGAGGGCTGAATGACGTCATCTTCTAGCATTTTGTCGACTTGTTCTTGTATCACTTCGCGTTCCTTTGCAGCCACGCGATAAGGAATTTTGGTGAATTGGTCTCACCATGTCCTCGGTAATTATCCGATGCTTGGTTAGAGGCGTGCGGCCAACTCTTGATGTTGTCGAAAAGCAGTCTTTGAATTCGGCCAATAGCTCAAGAAGCCTCTTTCGCTCGTTCTTAGGCAAAGTAGTGCTAACGTCAAGAACTGGTGTCGAATCAAGTTTTGGTGCCTCGTCGACTACTGCCAAGCAGCCTTCTGTGTCTGTGATATCGTCGAAGTAAGCGACGGCCATGCCTTTTGGAAGGTGCCGGCGCTCATCACTAAAATTTGTCAGAAGCAAGTCCGTGCGTCCAGCGGCGACAATGACGATACCTCTTGCGACGGAAATGCCGTGTGTGAAGAGGAGCGAGGTTATTCGGTCTGATACTCCTTCGCCGTCAAACTGGACAGCGGCTGCCACAGAAACAAGCGTGCATGACCGAGGAGAGAGAACCACATCGTCATCAGTTAGACGCAATAGGTTTGGTAGCGCCTGTGTACAATCAGGTGCGCCCGAACTGTTGCGGAATGTAATCGAACTGTCTGGGATATTGATGACGACGCCGTACTCTCGTAAGAAGTCCATACCAATAATTAGATCCTTGCAGCATGCGGCGAGAACTACGAACGACGCAACGAAAGAAGAACCTCCTATGTCAATTCTCGCTGTGCATCTTCCAGAGGGCATCAATAACTGACCACCTGCCGTCCTTATTTGAGGGCCGGTCCATGGTGTCTTCACTTTCTTGAGGCGGATGGCGAGGTCCTGACTGATAGAAAAGTCGGCACCTGTGTCGACTAAGGCTGTTACTTTCTGGCCGTCAAGAAAAACACTCAGGTCAGCGGTCACAATGTCGTCGCTCTCACGTCTTGTCGGATTTCCAGCGTCGTATAATGGGGGCTTTTCGTCGTCATCTTCATGGCCTGCAACCTTACCCCCGAAGGTCGCCGCCCTCAGTTTCCCCGTCGCGGGCTGGGTGACCTTCTTGCGTTAAGGTCCACGGAGGTACGTCGGTGTGACGAAGGTGAATGAGCGGGAGAGGGAGAGTGGGATTGACGTCCCAAACCTGGCTGGCGGGTAGGTATTGCCTCCTCGTCAGAAGTACGGTATTCGTAAAAGTGAGAACGGGCTCCATGGAAAGAGGCGTCCTCCCGGCGTGGTATGTATTCTTCGTTCGCACATCGATCGTCAGACCATGTTCGAAGAGGGCGGAACGAATCACTGCAGTGCCAGCAATGACGGGCAATATGACCTGCACCTCCGCAGTTAAAGCATAGTGGACGTCGATCGATTGTGCGCCATGCGTCTGTTCTTCGGAGCGGTGGAAGTCTGAGCCTCCCTTCTTGCGACGATGTTCATGGTGCTGCTGTGGACGCCTGGTGGTACGTCGGTTGGCTTGGAGGTCGGCTCAGGGTCTGCTCTTGCCGCGGCGACCAAGGGGCCAACGGCACTGGGTGATATGGCGGCGATGTACCAGATGGTGAACGTCGCAGAGCATCGGCATAGCTCATGGGACGGTACTCGTCACCAGGACCAGCGGTAGAAAATGCGTGGCGGATTTCGTCGCGTACCAGTTCAGCGATGGACGCAACGGGGGTTTGAGCAACTGGATTCCGGAACTTTTGCAGTTCTTCGCGAACTATCTCCCTAATGAGGTCTCGCAGGGAGCTTTGATCCTCAGGTATGGCGGCAGCATTGATTGGGGCGCTGCTAGACATTCGATGATACTGCCTGCATCGTTGATGGAGCGCCCGCTCGATAGCCGTAGCCTCCTTGATGAAGTCAACTACGGTACTTGGAGGGTGGCGCAGTAGCCCGGCGAAAAGTTGCTCCTTAACGCCGCGCATGAGGTAGCCCAACTTCCTATCTTCACTCATGTTCGGGTCAGCTCGACGAAATAGACGAGTCATATCTTCAGCAAACATAGTAACGCTTTTATTGGGTTTTTGAACCCGTAGCTCCAACAGCTGCTACGCACGGTCGCGTCGATCGACATAGGTGAACGTATCGACAAGCTGTTGTCGGAAGTCGCCCCAAGTTAACAGACTGGCTCCTCTGTTCTCATACCAAATTTTCGCACCGCCGTCAAGGTAGAAATAGGCGCGTGAGAGCTTTTCTTGTTCAGGCCACAGATTAATCTTGGCGACACGCTCGTAGTGCTCAAGTCAGTCGTCCACGTCTTCATGGGCGCCGCCACTAAAGTGATAGGGAACCAGCGGTTGAAAGATGGTTACCTGTGAAGTCTGTGTTGGCGGGGGGCCTTGGGGCGCCGGTTGCGGACTGGCGTTGGCCATTTGGAGAGGTAATCGGCACTTGCGAGGTTCCGTGGAAGGCGTGAACACTGGAGCGAGGCCTATCAGCCGCCGACTGAACCGGTGCACGGGAGTTGCAATGGGTGACAATGCGTCCGAGCTAGATGAACGGCTCCCAGTGGGAGTATGGAACATTAGGTAGGGTTGCTTCCCAGCATCTCCACCAGTGTCGCGGTACAGCGCGAACCAAAGGCAGATAAACATTGACACAGCGACTCTCAGCTGCCGAACAGCAAGATCGCCTTCTTTATCTTCAATCAGCCAGAGCTCCACTACCTGGTGTCCGCCAAATCCCCTTATCGTCGTTTTGGTCCACCAGCACACACGCGTCTCTCTCTCTCTCTCTCTCTCTCTATATATATATATATATATATATATATATATATATATATATATATATATATATAACGCGGTGCAAAGTATAGGCTAGGTATGATGTATTATTTCAGGCAAAGAGCAAAGCACATATTTGCAATTACAGATTCAACAAAATTTCGTCATGAATAACATTCACACAGCTACCACAAGCGAGACACTGATGGTAGAAGGGTTGCACTTTATCCACCAGCAATGAATTGTCATATTTAGCGTTTTAACTCCAACATAGCTTAGAAGTTCCAGAGTGTAATTAAGTCAGGCGCACTGAATTTAACTCGTATAAAGAAGTGTTATTCGAACGTCCGGCGTTCCACTGAGCTGCTTCATGAGCAACGAATGCGCCGAGCAGATTCGGCTATCATCGGGGATAACATACAGTAAAGCCTGTTTCACGAAACGCTTATTAAAAAAAAACGCGACAGAAAATATGAGCACAGTACCTTAAGGAGGCCCTGAACACCTTTTTTTAATTAACCATGAAATGAATCCACTGGAAGAGCTTATTGCTTCACAAATTCAACGCCACAAAAGTTTTAAGAATCCGTCCAATATCAGCGGACACGGTTACAAAGATTTGTCGCACGCTGCAATAGCATTCTCTCTTGTCTCGTCCCGACGAAAACGCTAGAAGCTAAACAGGGAGGAATTGCACGGGAAAAGAAAATACGTCGCGTACGCATCTTGACCTTGAGCACTTTATTCTTTTTTTCTTCTTCAAATACGCATATTTTTCAGTTCGCTCACGCGTGCACGCGTGGACAAGACACGACCTCCCATGGTCATCTCTGTAACGACTGAACGCGCCATATTCAAATCAGCCAAAGGCTGATCGATGGCCTTCTACGAGTGATTTCTGAGCGTCTTCCATCAATTGTAGAGGGAAGACAAAGCAATTGTTAGCTGACTTTGATAATTTATTGTGAATTCCAGGCCGCGTGCTGCGCTATAACATTTTGCTAGAGTGTTCTCGGGAGCCTCTGCCACCGATCGGCAGCATTTTCTGACCATGCTCAAAAAAGTGTTGCAGGGGCGCTGTAATGCAGACAACAGCCAGTAAACCGTACAGAATGGCTGGCAACGCCACGCAAAATGATGGCGTCGCCTATATGCCGAGGCCCTCGGGGAAATTACACGGGAACACTCGGGGGCCATGTTCCTTTGTGGCAGTACACAACCAGTATTGCCAAATAAAACGAGGCTTCCGCAATCGCAGATACGCAATCGTGAAAAACGTGGCCATGTTTCAGCACGAGTACCAATGGCCCTGGTTGCACGCAGCACACCGTGCTAACCGTCCGCTGCGTGCGTGCCTGAGTTGTTGATCATGTGGGGTGCTCCAAGCATCCCCTCCCCCGTCTATACAACAAGTGAACTTCGAACACCATCATAACCATGTTGCATTTATTTTTATTTCAATACGCTCTTCTGGTCACGCGACTTCCGTGACACCGTGGGAAGGCATACAGACGGCGCCGGCTCGACGTATAACAGCTCCACTGCTGAAAGAGAAGCTATGCAACCCGCATGAAAACTCGTGTCAAACCACCGCATATGACTCCAGTCTTTCGGCGCGACAGAGGTTTGTACAGCCACCTGACTACCCGCCGCGGTGGTCTAGTGGCTAAGGTACTCGGCTGCTGACCCACAGGTCGTGGGATCGAATCCCGGCTGTGGCGGCTGCATTTCCGATGGAGGCGGAAATGTTGTAGGCCCGTGTGCTCAGATTTGTGTGCACGTTAAAGAACCCCAGGTGGTCAAAATTTCCGGAGTCCTCTACTACGGTGTCTCTCATAATCATATGGTGGTTTTGGGACGTTAAACCCCACAAATCAATCAGTCAATGCATGCTAATGCAGAACATGGCACCGCTGCTTAACGGGCAGCTGGCTGGCCTGACCTTCAGGGGCTGGGAGATTGCCGACGAGCTAATGCACAGGCTCTGCTTCGAACGCCTCAACGTGGCCATGGGACGGTCATTCTATTCCATTCCTTCCGGAGACGTAATGGAATGCTCACTCCTGCAGTGTAAGCCCGCGCGGCCAGGGGGTGTTTTTTGCTTGGTATTACGCGCCCCCCTTTTTTGCCTTTTGCGTAGCACTGACGTGCGATCACGCAACGAGCACGGCTTCTAATCGGAAACTTACCTTCGAAATCTTGATGTTTTTAGAGCGTTTGAGTGCCTCTAATCGTGGTGGCCAGGTTTTTGTCTGACGACGGTTGCCGAGACAACCCAGCTTACCTTAGTGGGAATACGAAGCATATACGCTAGCTTGACTGAGAGTGGAAAGCGCAGATACGGCCCCCCTGGGCGCCTGGTTGGCCTTTGACCTGATCTCTCGCGCCTCGGCCGACGAGCTGGCCAGTGCCGCGAAGCCGGCATTCGGATGCCGCCATACGCCGACCATCGACTGGCAGCAGAAAGTCCGGCTAGCGCCTCTGTCCGACTGGTGCGTGAGCTGCATGCAGCTGCGTGCCCTCGTCGACGCCCGAGCATCAAGAGCCGAGCTGCGGGTCTCGAGCACCTATACGAACAGTACCTACTGTTAACCGTCGGCTGCCTGCTGTTGTGCGACGGCTATCCTTCGGAGCAGCTGGTGGCGCTCTGCAACTGACCACTCGCCGGAGACGCGCGCTTCGTTGAGGCGTTCGGGTGCCCTCAAGGAAGCGCCATGACGCGACCGCATGTGTGCGACGTCGGCGACTGAGAGCGGCGCGAGCAGCGAAGTTAATGAACTTCACTATGAAAGCTGCACAAAAAACTCTCCACTGAATCACGTGTGCGCTCGGCGCACATCTTGAAGATTTGGAAGAAATACTAATCTGTTCGCGCTGTTTCTTCGCATCTGTGATGTATGAAGCTGGCACATATACGAAAG
The DNA here is from genome assembly GCA_013436015.1 of Rhipicephalus annulatus. Lineage (NCBI taxonomy): Eukaryota > Metazoa > Arthropoda > Arachnida > Ixodida > Ixodidae > Rhipicephalus > Rhipicephalus annulatus. The sequence goes on along the minus strand of WOVY01011640.1, from coordinate 119,663 downwards.
AAATATAAATCTTTCTCTCTTTCTGGCAATGTTTAGAAAATACAATCCCTGCAATAGTAATCAGCATTACTTGCAGATAGCTATGCACACAGTAGAGTGTAGAGAGGTAGGGGGAGGGGTTGATGGCTTTGTTGTGGGGACTGACACTGTAGAGAGGACTCGGTTGAGCTTTCGTCCTGGTGAGTATTGGGTGAAACGGGTGATTTATTTCAGTATTGTATGCTTTATAACTCTCGTTTTGTGCACAAAAGCTGTAAACACGACACTTCTGAGCTTATGTTGAAAAACAATTGAAAACAATGTCGAAAAACATATTCTTGGCTTCAAATGCGCAACCAGTAAGGTTGCTTAAGGCACTGAGCTGTCACCTATAGTCAATCCTGAAACTTTATGGTCAGCAGCAATGCAAGACCTCAAGGAATGAAAAACAAAATGGCGTACATAAAAAAACTGGAGTCGACTTATGCACCATGTGTACGATGTACAGGAAGGTTTCTCTATAGCTCCACTTACACGGAGACAAATAGGTGACCCCCCCCCCCCCCTTCCACCAATGGTCAGTTAAGAACAACAGACACTGACGCATGAAGTGTCTCGTCACCTTTTATTGGTGTCCTTTTTCAGCAGACGTACATTAACGATCATTTGCTCCACTTTATTGATATGCACATGACACATGTAGAGCAGAAATAAATAGCAAAATATAGTGTTCATTAGCATCGAATAAAACACATGTCTCCAATGTCAAGCACCTTACACGAGACAATGGTGGCAATCACTCGAGCCAATGACTGCAGACTAAGCTGCCCGTTTGACAATCGGTAACGATGCCGTTCTACGGAGATAAGTCGGGAATTACGTAAACGCGCACTCGAAGACTGATAGAGCCATGGATGTTTTTTTTTTCTTCTTTTTCACTTCGTTTACTAAGGCTGCGCCTATCAATTGATACGACAAAACAGTCAAGAAATTCTTGTCGGTCTCAGTAGCTTATCGATGGGATAATGATTCCGCGGACTACACGCAGCTTACCCAGCTATTGATTAACGAAATGACGGATGAGGTGACGGAGTGGTTTGCTGCCTTTTGTTGGCACCGTTGTCTCGCTCGCCACACAGGAGTGGAATTTGGTGAGGTCTCGTTCGCTAATTGAAAGGTCGTGTTCTTCGAATACCGAGTAATGAGGATGATCTTTCGAAATGGCACAAGCCGCATTCTGAAGCGCTTAGGTCCTGACGTCCTTGGTCTTGCGCAAGCTACCAATCCAGTCAGTTTAACTACTTTACATGAAAAGCGTAGTGATGGGACTTTACATGAAAAGCGTAGTGATGGGAGAATAACCGCGGAGCCGAACCACGAGATTGAACTAGAAGAATAAGAATGGGGTGGAGCACATTTGGCAAGCACTCTCAAATTACGACAGGTAGATTGCCACTATCCCTCAAGAGGAAGGCATATAACAGCTGTATCTTGCCGGTACTTAGCTACGGAGCAGAAACCTGGAGACTTACAAAGAGGGTTCAGCTTAAATTGAGGACGACGCAGCGAGCAATGGAAAGGAAACTGGTAGGTGTAACGTTAGGAGACAAGAAGAGAGCAGAGTGGATTAGGGAACAAACGGGGGTTAAGGATATCATAGCTGAAATCAAGAAGAAGAAATGGACATGGGCAGGGCATGTAGCGCGTAGACAGGATAACCGCTGGTCGTTGAGGGTAACTGACTGGATTCCAAGAGAAGGCAAGCGGGTTAGGGGGAGACAGAAGGTTAGGTGGGCAGATGAGATTAAGAAGTTTGCGGGTATAAATTGGCAGCAGCAAGCACAGGACCGGGTTAACTGGCGGAACATGGGAGAGGCCTTTGTCCAGCAGTGGACGTAGTCAGGCTGATGATGGTGATGATGACGATGAACTGAAGAAACCACGCGAGAAAGAGACAATGACACAGACTGCGCTTGTGCGTGTGGCTTTTGTGTTCTTTTCTATTTTTTCCGCAGTTTTTGCACTTATTTTAGCGGTGAATTGATTGCTGGCATGAAACCCAGGGACCTGTGTTGCCCTGCAAATTCCATTCTTCTGTTCCATCGCGTAAATAGATTGTGTTTATGCATAAATAATAAGTAAGCGCCAATGAATATGCAACAATATTAATGGCAGCACGTCGGACCTGCTTGACGGTGGTGCCAATAACACAAGTTTCAGTGTCAATTAAGAGATAAACGCGAGAAAAATTTTTTCAAGCGCTGAGTTGGTACAGCTCAGCAGGTTGTCTTTTCAGGCTTCCGCTATGCTACTTTGAGCTTCCCGCCTTGGCGTCACCTCCCAAAATTGGTTAATGCGACTGAATACCAACTCCCAACATTTCGTCGTAATTTTACCTTTGTCCCCACTTGTGGCGTTATAACCATTTTTACGTGATGGCTATATAATCACAGTTAGCACACACATGTACTTTATATTGGTCCGTAATTTTCGTCTAGTAGAATTGCTTGAATTGCTTCATTTACATTTAACTATTTATATATCCTCTACATCCCACCCCCCACCCCCCAAAAAAAGATTGTATGTTACTCTTTTTAACTAATAGTTACTCGTCACATATACAAAGCTCTCTCTAAAGATATGCGCCTCCTGCGACTCCCCGAAATAGAGTTGACGTGTATACCTTTAAAAGTAGTATATTACATCTGACAAATTTTGCTTTTTTCGTTAGCATACGTGGCAAATAGGAACTCACTAGAACGAGTAACAGGTACCTTTCTGGGAGTGTACACATATCCTTTGTACCGCGATGCTCTTCCCACATTGACTTTCCCAATGCTTATTGAAACGTGCTGACCCTGGAAAGAATTCTCGACGCTCGCAATGTTTGCCCCGCGTGTTTAGTTTTTTCTTTTTTTTGCCGATTGGCGGTAATTCAAATACCCGCAGGGATTATGCGTTGTGCGCGCTTTCATTGGACAAGAACCAAAGCGAGCGGGAATTCAGCAATTTCAGGATACTGTATAAGGGCAACATGTGCGGGGCTCGTGCGTATAGAATCACTTTCAAACGCACCAACAAAAGCAGGAAGGGCAAGGTGAAAGTTTGAAAAGTTCATAAAGCGATGGTGTGTGGAGGGGCTGTGTGCCAGCACGTATACCCCACGTTTACGAATTTCACGTTACAAACGCGCCGTCACATGCACACGACGTCGCATCATCGAGGCCAGTATACTACAGTCGGCGACAACCCAAGAATAAAAAAAAAAGTAGTATGTGTCACTGCCCGTGCGCAAAATGCGCTTCCAATTGCGACCACCCTTTTCGATGACGTAAGGGTTACGAAGAACCAGTGAAAAAAATGCAACGTTTGGCGAGACGAGAAACGAGGCACCGCTAGCTGCACCCATGCACTTTAGTTTCAAATAAGTATGTTTACATTATAGAGGAAACTCCAGCGCTGGTGTCTATACAGCAGCAAAGCATGGTGGGTAGTCCACGGATTTGTATAAACTTCGTTTTTCTTTCGGCTTCTTGTGGCTCCGTCTGGCCTGAATTCGTTTTTTCGCAAAACAGACATCACCAAATGTTCAGCAGTTCAACTCCACCACACTATCCTTTTTGTCAATATGGTTGATTGGGCGAGTTGGTGACACATGACCGTTTTGAAATGAGAGCGCACTATATACTTAAACGCAGACAGAAAGACGTAAATCCAGAAAAATCCCAAGAGGGGGGCACACATCTTGCAATGGCGGCCATTTTTGTTTCTATGAGTGTTACCTTTATTTTTTACTCGCATAAAAATAAAATCATAACCTCCAAATACAATTAAAAAACAAACGTGTTCCCAACACACGTAATTCCATTGTTCTAGTTGTTCGTCTATTTGATCGAGCGGCAGTCGCGATTTCAGTGATGGGAAACAGCTGAGGGGTTTCTAACACTTACACACTGCAACAGGCATTAAAAATGTTGAACGCGCTATATGTCAATCCATTCAGATACATGATGCTTGAAAGATAACCTTCAAGAATGGTCACCTGAAAAGGGCGTCTCCCCCCCCCCCCCCACGGCCGGTGCACGGAGTGGGGAGGGGGGTCAGGCCTCCCCTGGCCCCACCATGATTTACACCACTGCTCACCGATTTTTCGGATATGCTGCGGTTGTTTTGTGCTCGTCAGTTATTAGCGCTTATTCTTTCAGTGTTCATGGACAGCTAACAGGCCCAACAGCCTGTTTTGTTTAAATATACTCACTCCCGTATTCACAAACACTCCTCGACTCGAATTTCACCCTTCACTTGACAGAGTTGCGCACTGCGCCTCTGCTCGGCTGAAAAGGACGCTGCGCTACTCAAAAATAGCAGCAAATTATCACCGATATGCAGTGACTTTCCTTGCCTAGAGAAGGCGCTCTCATCGGCTTTCTTTAGTGAAGGTGGAGCGTTGCGTGAAGGGGCGCTCTAGAATACGGGGGTTATTCTTGAGTTGCAACCAACCGTACTGCGGTCGTATCCTACGTGGCACGACAGAGGAGCGCACCGATTGCGAGTGCCACGCTGACAACGCTGGCTGCAGCGAGTGGCGAATAACCGCTGGAAGCTGGGGTAGTGACGTTGCCTGGCGCACCCGTAGTCGACTGCGTGGTCGCCGGTGTGGCCGCGGTACTGCCGTTGCTCGCGGCGGAAGAAGTGGCTGGCTTAGCGGCCGACACGGCTTTCGTAGAACTGGCCGTTGAATTTGTGCCGTTGGCGCTTCCAGATGCCTGGGGCTCCTTGTTGTTCTCCATGCAAGTGTCATTCAGGCACACCCCGTACGTCGCTGTTTTATTGCCTTGATTCGCCTGCGTAACGTTAACTTCATTAAACATCTGTGCTGTTCTGTGGATAAGAGAAGGCAAAATTCGCAAGCGGCACTGTCTGAGTAAGCGGGCTACACGAATCGTGCTTAATAGTATGCCTTTTTTGTTTTTGCTACAGCCTCCATTTGCAATTGACCACAATGAGGAGTAATTAAGCGTCTACGACAGATAACCGTGCCAACGAATTGTTTGTAAGTTGACTAGGCCGAATTCGGGTTTACGAGCGCTTCATGCATCTGGCGAGTTATTCGCATGTCCTGATCAAGGGCTTTTTATCGAAAGTATTCTGTTTGTCAAATTGCGAGGCCCGTTTCTTCATTTAATAATAATAATAATAATAATAATAATAATAATAATGCACCTGCGTTCAGCCGATAAACTGACGACACATATATACTCACATTGGAAATAATGCACTTCATTCCGTTTAAGCCATTGGTCCCGCTGAAAGAATCGGTTCCATTGCATACGATGTGGCAGGTATCATTTGCCTATTGTAAGAAAAGAGAGAGAGAAGAAAAAATATCAGAAAGGTAGAAAGGTTAACTAGACTGTCCAGTTTGCTACCCTACATGGGGGACAGGGGAATGAGGGAGAAAGAGAGAGAGAGGAGGTGGAGATACACATTGCACATAACCTGCACACCGCACGCATAGTTCAGGTTTCACAGGCGGTCGCACAGTGACGTTGCCCTCGAGGATTGTAGAAGGGCTAGTGTGGATTTCTGGGCTGAAGTACGTGAAGTCCACGCTCCCAAGATCATCCAGCCTCCTTAAGGCACACTGGAGAGTCCGGCGATATTCTTGAAAGTCTAGACAATGACACAGGACACCGTCGAGAGTTTCTACACAATGGCACTTATCACAGTTGGGGGAGTCAGCCATGCCAATGCTATGACTTAATGAATTGGGGAAGGCAACGCCGACCCACAACCGATACAGTCCTGTATAGCGTCTCGTCGCGAAGTCTTCGATGGCAGCTGTAATTGAACTAATGAAGCCAGGTCCCGTGGGCGTCAAGTGGAGTAGGGTGGAAGATTCCAATGCATACGTGTGGTATTATGCGCGATGCGGCGAAGTTCTTTTGCGGCATCAACCCTTGACAGGGGTATAAGCAGTGTGGGTGCTCCGTCGTGGGCACAACGGATAGCATTATCGGCGAGGTGGTTACCACCGATCCCACATTGACCAGGTAGCCATTGAAAGATTATGTCAGGTCCTTCGTTAGTGGCACGATGACAGATTTCATTGATTTGAGATACCATCTGATGGCAGTTCCCGCGTCGTAGACTTTGCATACATTGAAGGGCCGCCTTGGAGTCGCAGAAGATAGCCCACTTAGCAGGGATTTCTCGCATATCAAATCTAAATGCGGCTAGAAAGGCGGTGAGCTCGGAGCCCGTAGATGTTGTGACGTGTGAAGTCTTAAACTTGACGGTGACTGACCGAGATGTAATCACAAAAGCACCCGTAGAACTTCCCGAGAGTGAACCATCCGTATAGATATGAGTTCGGTTTTCATATGATGTATGCAAAAGGTTCAATGAGATCTGCTTGAGGGCTGAAGATGACAGGATAGCCTTTTTTGGTTGTTCCCGGGGCTTCAAAGTGTACAGGAGGTCTTTGCAGGCACCACTCTGGGCAAAGCGGTATGGTTGCGGGTGAAAATCTCCAGAACATTGAATGCTAGTTAGCCGCCACCACTCTGGAGAACCCTGCCTTCGGTCTTTCCAGGGGCAGGCCTACAAGGTGGTGGTTAGGCAGTCTGGATATACGGCGAATGTGTGCCCGGAGTGTGTCGACAGTTATATAGGTCGTAATCGGGTGGTCTTGGGCAATGACAATAGTTGCGACCATGTTAGCACACCTCCCAAGCATGTGCGAAGAACTTGGCCTTGAATGCTTTGCAGGAGCCGGATGTTGGTTCTTCCTGCATTTGAAAGCATAGGTGTGCTATACCGAAATTACCCAAGAAGAGCGCTCTGTACAGTTCAAGCATGGATGACACGGATGTTCCTCAAGTTTTACCGGAGAGAAATTTCATTAGATGGGCGATAGAGCTGAGCCTCTTCTTCAAGTGCGTGATGTGAGCACTCCACGAAAGATCTCTGTCAATAATGATGCCCAGGAATTGATGACGTCTCGTATACGAAATTCTGATATTCTCGATGGAAACATGACACCAGAACATCGCCTTGCGAGTGAAAAGGAACTAAGGCACATTTCTCGGGGGAAATTCTTAGCCCTCGAGCACGGAGATACTTCGACGTCGTTATCACTGCTTTTTGGAGCCTTGCCCTTACCTGGGGTCGCGTCACTGCCGAAGCCCAGATGCAGATGTCATTGGCGTACACAGAAAGGTTGACTGATCGAGGTAGAACTCGGGCAAGTCCAATAATGAATGACGGCAGTCCAACGTATATACGTGGTTTTAGTTACAGCAGTTGTTTGGATTTGGCGCTGGTGTCACGGCAACTCACTCAAGAAGTGTGATGGTTCACCGATATTGAGACTCACGGCAGTGACCATATTACAACGTATTTGAAGGCCACCGGTTTCGCAAATTCCTTTTCTTCAGTTTACAGAAAAGTTAATTGGTCAATGTATAGGACGAAGTTGGATGAGGCATGTGAAGGTGTCACGTGCGGCCTGGAGGAGGTAATCGGAAATGTAATGAAACCGTCCAAGAGCACCATTATGCACACATCAAAGCGCACAGAGTTTGATGTGGAGCTTGAGCGATTGCGTACAATTCGGAGGCGGGCTGAGAGGAGGTGCAGGCACACTAATTCAATTCATGACCTCAGAGATGCTTGAGATTTACAAAAGAAAATCTAACGTCGAATGAACAAGCTGGAGGGCCAACGGTGGAGGAAATTTTGTGAATCACTGGATCCTTACAAACCGATGTCCCTTATATGGTGAACGGTACGTGGCCTCGGGTCGAATTCACAACAACGACATCCATTTTGCACACTGGCTCTCCAACAAGGCCGCCTGCAAGTTGACATTGCCGAAGATTTCTGCGTGAGGATTGCGGGTGATGTGGTCACCATGAGTGATGAGGTTCTCGGCGATGCTCCTGTAGCACGTGTCCCTGAACTAAATGTGCTTTTCTCACTCGAGGAACTGGACGCGGCTCTAGCTACTTGCAGACGTTCATCGTCACCTGGGCCGGATGGCGTCACGCATGCTGCGTTATGCCATCTTAGAAGTCGGGGCCGGGACCTGCTACTGGAATGCTACAACCAGCCGTGGACTGACGGCGTCATTCTAGATAGGTGGACATCCAGCCGCTTGGTACCGATCCTCAAGCCTGAAAATCACCGCTTTACCGCATCATACCGACCTATATTGCGCTGCTTAGCTGCGTAGGAAAAGTAATGGAAAGAATGGTCCTGACACGCCTCGAAAGGTACCTAAAGCGCTGCAATATGTTTACAGAGGCTATGGCTGGTTTTCGACGAGGCCGTTCATCTATAGACAATGTCATCGACTTTGTGACCTTTGTGCAACAACAGAAATTCCTCAAGCGCACATCCGTTGCTATGTTCCTCGACGTGAAATCGGCATACGACAACGTAATGCACGACGTCATTCTCGATCGGTGGAGAAATGTTTAAATGGATTCGGAGCTACTTATTGAAGAGATCCCTTTTCATGCACACTGCAGAAGGCTGCACCATAGACCATTACACCTCTCGTGGCGTCCCACAGGGTGGGGTGCTCAGCCCTATACTTTGCTTAACCTCACGATTGTAAGAAAAGAATGAACACACAACTGGGCAAGAGATAACTCTAAGGAGACCTACACATCCGTGTTTTGCTATCGATCTGATCTTTCTTCCGGCGAGATGGTGATTCAAGATGCTTGAAATACGAACGCATAACTACGCACAGGGAAGACAGCGACAATCGTTTGTACCTGTCTTCGCTTATCCCTGTGTAGTCGCGCGCTTGTATTTCAAATTTAACTATGTTTCATCAAGCAAGCAACTAACTAGAGCACAACTTTGTATCAATAGACTACTATATACTAGCGGCGTTTTTTTGTGCGGCTTTAGCCTATACCGCCCCTCCCCACCCGTCAAATTTGCCGGGTATACGTGTGCAATAAAACCTGAGTGTGTTAGTCAGCGCTTCTATATTTTCCTTGGTATGAAATAGTAAATTAGTCGTCATTATTATTGCGTCTAACATAATACTTAGGTGATTTGCGCGTGCGTGCGTACGTGTTGTCTATATAAAAAAAGGAAGGTATACAGGCTGCGTTAGCGCCGTCTATGCTATATATAACAAGCACCTGTGTCCATCTTTTACTTCATTTTGTCCTCATTTGTTCCTGCGCTATGCTACAAGCCAGAAGGATTAAAGACGAGCCAGTTTACGCTTCACATAGGCTGTTCAGTACGGGAGGCACGTGCAGGAATACTTTTCGTGCAAGTACACTGCCTTTTATATAGTTTTTGCATCTTGTCCACACTCTAAGACAACAACAACAACAACAACAACAACAACAACAACAACAACAACAACAACAACAACAACAACAAAAAACCTTGAACTCCTTTTAGGTATTATTGACTTACCACGTATGTCTCTTTAACGAGACACGTGAGCTTTGTTGTGGGTCATACGACTTTCCAAAGAGAGTATAGTTGGCGTGCCTCTTTAAAGAGAATCATTGCACGTGGTATGCTAAAACTCTCAAAAAAGGAGTAGAAGGACTCTTTCTTTAGAGTTTATACGGTCGTTCGAGCATAACGATGCTGCGGTAGAGGGAACTTACCAGTAGAGCACCTGCCTCGTTTCCTTTGCACTGATCAGTGCTATTTTGTGCCTGGCTTCTTGTAACTGCGAATGTAGAGGAGTAAAAAAAAACGCGCTTTAACATCCGCTCCGGCATACTCCCACCGTAATGCAGCTCTATTTTTCTAGGTCGCAAGATCACATCTCCAGCATCTCAATATGACTGCTTCTTTCTCACGAATCTATTTCGAATAATGTAAGTAAAATGAGTGTGACCATGAGAAAATTGTAGACGGTCCTGAAGAACAGCAGATTCAACTTACTTCTGCTCTTGACGTTTACGAACGTTTTTACCAGACCTGAACTAAGAGAAGCCCGCAGTGCACTGAAAACGTGCCGACGGCGTTTGTGCGCCACACTCTGTAAGTAACGCACCACTTTAGTCAGCTTCTTTGAATACCCACACTTCACCCGAAGACAAGAAACATATCCAGCACATAAATAACACTAAAGAATTCGCAGCTGTACAGCTCAGTGACCTCCGCTTAGCACGGCTAAACACGATGTCGTGGGCTCGATTCCCTGCCCCGGTTGCCGCTGCTCGATGGGAGCGCTTTCTTCCTCTCTTTCTTTCTTTCTTTCTTTCTTTCTTTCTTTCTTTCTTTCTTTCTTTCTTTCTTTCTTTCTTTCTTTCTTTCTTTCTTATTTTTCGACAGGCTAAATTTCATAGGATTTAGGTTGTACCAGAATGTATGCCGATAAGTCGCCCTTGATTAAAACGTTAACAGTATATAATCCCCATGTTAGCGATTCTTTAATACCTTAACATCACCTACAAAGCATATCCGTTGTTTTTAAATCAGCTATAATTAATTGTTCATGCCAGAAGCCGTTATAGCAGTCGATCGACGAAACTATATATGGAAGTGCACTGGAATTGTATGTATACAATGAACGGCCTTTTTCTTACGAGGCAATTAGAAAGAGAGACAGAAGAAGAAAGAAAGAAGGAAGGTTTAAACCAGTTTCCCGGTTCCTTACCCTGCACTGAAATGTTGAAGACACAAGACCAGAAAATAAAGGAAAGAAAGAAAGGATTACGATGAAGCAGGAATAATATTACCAATGGATGCTTAAAAAAGAATTCGGGGTGTTTTACGGTTTTTTTTTAAACCAGGCATTATATTGAGGCACGCCGTATAGTGGGGAACACCTGATGAATTTTGACAACCCGTGGTTCTTGGACGCGCACCTAGGTCTAAGCACACCACTACCACCTGAATGCAGCTATACCGCGATCGGCGATCAAGCCGACGCCTTGGCGCTCCGCAGCGCATCGCCATAGCCGCACCCGCCATGGTGGGGCGTGGAGTTGCTCAAGGCTCATTCGCAGATTCGACTATATAGTATACCGGTGTCGTGACCATGCATGTGCGACTGGCGACCGAAAAGCGACAACGCGCTCGACGTTCACACGTGCGTGCGACCTATGTTAGTTAACACACAGACCACACGTACATGTGCTCGGATTGTCATTGCCCCGCAAAGTAAGCCTGTTCCTGAACATCTGATTGTTTCAGATGTTTGCGACCGAAATGCCGAGTCGCGAGCGACTGAGCCAAAGCAGTCGCCCTGCGTCCATGGGCATTTCTTTGCGACTAACTTGGTCGCGTGCCCAGTCCCATAGTCGTAATGTGTGAAAGGGCATTTACAGACCATAAGCGCTAATGCACATATACAGACCAATAGTCCTAAAGAAGCGCTAGAGACATGAAAACGTTAAAACAGCCTGCGGCTTCTATATTAGTACCACTCGAGCTCCACTAGGTATGACGGCATATCGACGATAGTTATAGCGCGAGAACAGAACGACGCCACAGAGACAAGAATGACTTGTCCTTCTTGTCTCTGCGTCGTCGTTCTGTTCTCGCGCTGTAACTATCGTCATGTCACACCTACTAGTCCAAGCTGCCACACTCCTAAGGCATATTGACGTTTTGGAACTTTTCCTTGAACACAGAATGCGCAGAGAGAGACGTACCGGCGAAGAGGAAGGCGCACGCGACGAGCATCAGGGCAGAGTTCATGGTTGGCTCCTTCAGCTCGGTCCACCTGGAAGACGAACAGTCTGTTCAAGGGTGCGCTGCCGGCTAGCAGTCTAATATGAGCGCGGCGGGGCGAGAGTATACCGCGGCGTTACGCGATACTCCTGGTTTGCGGAGCTTCGACTGTGCCAGGAAATGAGACGCTGCTGTGTTTTCGCCGCTTGCAAATGCGGGTGACTGGGGCGTAGCGGTGACACAGAGCTGGAATCGTGCGTTGTGGACGCACGTTTGCAGACACGCGCGCGCCTCAGTTCGTGGACGGCAGTTGCGCAAAAGAGAAACAGCGTCGAGTGACTTCCGGTTTGCTTGCCGTTTTGCCGAAACGGCACGCGAGACGCACCGTGATGTGTTCTTCAGCACTGCCCATAGTAGAATGCACAGCTCGTTTACACACAAGCTTAGTAATTGCTCGGGTTTAACGTCCCGAAACCACAATATGAACATTAGAGATGTAGTGAAGGGCACCAGAATGATTTTGATCATATGGAGTTCTTTAACGTGCACCTAAATCCAAGTGCATGGATGTCTAGCGATTCACCTCCATTGAATTGTGGCCACCACGGTTGGGATTCAATTCCGTGACCTTTGGCTCAGCAATCGAGCGCCATAATCGTCACTAGAGCACCGTGGTGGGTTACACACACAGCTTAAGGCCAAGCAAACCGTGCTGGCTTTCCAATGACTAACCATACCAGCTAAGGTGGTCTAGTGGTCATGGCACTCGACTGCTGACCTGAAGGTCACGGATTTGAATCCCGGATGCAGCGGCCGCATTACGATGAAGGTGAATCGCTAGTCGTCCGTGTACTTAGATTTAGGTGGACGTTAAAGAACTCCACAAGGTCAAAATTCCCGGTGCCCTCCACTACGGCATCTCTAATATTCATATCGTGGTTTTGGGACGTTAAACTTCAAGAATAGCTATTGAATAACGATGGGGTCAACCGCAGAGAGGCCTATCGAGCAACTAGCAGTTGCAATGAACGAGGGCAACATTTATCCAAATGGCGACAGAGAGATCACCGTCGGCCATTCCCTTCCGCAATGACATCTATCATAAAGCAGCTCCTTTGTTAGTGTCATGACATTCATCAGTACAGCTTCCGCTACCTCAAAACAGCGGGTCCTCATACACTTCAATGACACATATCGATACTTGGCTTCACGGACCGTATACAGAAGGAATGCAAGAACACGAACACGCGGCATATATATTCCATGCTGTTTCCCATATATCAAGCGGATGTAGCCTGGATGGCGAAAAAAGTCATTGCACTCATCTATGATACAATCAAAAACCATATAGCATGTTTTCATACACAGCAATGCCGGAGCGCTATGAAAACAGCGCGCCATCCTGTTCACGTTTCTTCTCATCCGCTTTGTGCCTTCCAAATTGTAAAGATTTAATATGTCGTCGGAATCAGATATATGTAGTATATACAAGTGATTACTGATGAGTTGCACATATTCCTAATTATACGACTAGATAAACTAATGAAAAGAAAAGCACAATGCCAAGACAGATGTACAGACAATCGGCTGCTGGATTAGTGGAGAATAGATGATCAAAAGCAAAGCTAGTATCTGAAAGAAAAAAAAGTTAAGATATACTTCTTTGCTTGTACCGTTCTCTAATTACACTATCTATTATAAATATTTCTTTTAGTGTTTTTTCCGTGCTTTTGTATATTCGCATAAAAGTCACCCAATTTCTTTTTTTATTACAAATGTGCTTCTGTATAGTGCTTAGTCTTCTGTCTAAAAAATTCTCATTATTTCAGTTTTTTGCATATCTTTTATCTTCTTATGGGCAAATTGGTGTTGACTGCAACGCGATATTTTAAAGTGTGTTTTGACATTTGTAATATTTTCTGTATTTGATTTTTGTGTCCTGTCTTTCAAAAAAAAGAGCGTTTTTCCGTCCCGCTTCGTCTTTGAGCAAACGTATAGGGAAGGAACCTTAGTCAAGCAGAGGTAATCTGTCTGTAGTCATTCCAACCTTGGCAATCTTTTTTTTTTGTTTGAATAAACAGAGAACGAATGCATGAAGACAAGGGGATCTCCGGAATTGAGGAATTCGCTCGTGCGTATGTATTTTCAAGTTCTGAGCACTTTAGGGGGACAGGTTGTCGTACACTGTCGTCATCGCTTGGCGTAACGCAGGCAGAACCACATACAGCATAGCCATGGAGCTGAATTGAACGCACGCTCGCGAATGTAAGTCGTCTTCTTCGAGCACCTTAATGATTATGCCGCGGAGCACTTTAAACAAAACGGCACATAAAAATTGAAAAAGAGGATAGAGCGAGAAATTGAAAGAAAGAGAAAGAAAGAAATGTGAAAACAGCAAGAAAAATATAGAAAAGTAGAAATAAAGAGCAAAAAATGATAGAAAAAGAAAAAAAGAGAGCAGGAAAAAAAAGCGAAGAGAAACAGAGAAAGATACGCGCTTCTTTCAGGCCTGTCATCACTAGTGCGAAGCTGCCTTAGTTTTGTGTGTGTGCCAAAGTGTGCTCGCGTAATTATAGTAACTTGTATAGAGACTGCAACTTGCTGTGGTATACATGATTAACAGAGGTAACTGCAAAAGTACGGGGGGGGACAGAAGGAGCCAACACGAAGCGATACTATAGTACCATTTCATGCTGTCTCCCGGGTCCCGTGTGATATTGTAGTTACATTTGATAACTGGCCATCGCCAGCGGGCCTACACTTACACTCTGCTCTTTGCGGCACGCATCCTGTATATAATTCATTCATTCATTCATTCATTCATTCATTCATTCATTCATTCATTCATTCATTCATTCATCGTCGTTTACAACCTAGGAATTAATGTAATGAGTGAGTGAGTGAGAATTTTTAGAAGGCAGAGATGTCGGCCTGAGCTAGTTCGCTCTAGCCTGCTACTCTACACAGGGGATAAGGGAAAGGGGAAAGAAAGAGGGATGAAGGGTGATGATGGGGACAAGAAGAGGTGGTGCGTATGTACAGTAGCCACTTTGTATAGTACCCTACAGTCTAGTTTCTAGTCTAGTGCTTTTTATAAAGTCTAGAACAGCCTTTGTAGCAGTTTTTGACACTGTTTGGTCGCTCATTGCTGATAATATGTGGCTTTCACTTAATGGTGTTCGTCCAATGCTTGCCAACGTTGCAGTTAGCATTTCTCTTTGTGCCACGTATAATGCACAGTCACAAAATATGTGAGCTATCGTTTCGCGCACTTGGCAGCGTTCACAATTTGGGCTGTCCGCACGGCCGATTAGGTGGGTGTAGTGACGAGTGAAGGCGACGCCCAGGCGAATCCGGTGTAGTATATTAGCATGTCTTCGGCTGATTTTATCTGGAAGACGAAAAGTCATACGGGGGTCTGTTTCCCGCAGGCGCTTGTTCCGGTGATCTGGTAGCAACCAGTAATTGGCAGCGCATTCGCGCATGAGTGATCTCAACAATGTGTTGACGTCACCTCGCGAGTAGGGTATTTTGACGTACATAGGAGCGTTGTATATTGCCGCTCTTGCTTCGCTATCGGCTGTTTCGTTGCCAACCAGGCCGCAGTGTCCAGGAATCCATTGTAGTGTAATCAAGTGACCGCCCCTGTGTGTTAGGTCAAATGCTTGGACGATTCCTAACGTTAACTCGTAAAATTGGCCTCTTCTTAAGCAAGAATGGATAGCTTGAAGCGCTGATTTCGAATCAGACAGAATCGTCCATTTACGCGGTGCTTGGTCGTTCACAAATTTTATGGCTTCTTGTATAGCAACAAGTTCTGCAGCTGTCGAAGATGACCTGTGATCTAATTTGTACTGTCGGGAAATACCGAGTTGAGGGATCACGAAGGCTGCAGCTGAGGCGGATGAAGTTACGGATCCATCGGTGTAAATGTGCACAGAGTCGCTGTATCGGTCATCTAAATGTGCCAAGGTGAGTTGCTTGAGGGCAATATAAGAAACATGCGACTTATACGAAATTCCACGTATGTGAAGGCACACCAGCGGTTTAGTCAATGTCCATGGAGGCACTGCAGGGATTACGGCAGGTGCAAAGCCTGACGGGATCATGTGCCTATGCGTATCGAGGCATCGCGAATAGGTACAGCCTGGTTGGTCCACTTGTAGCGAAGATAACGGGTGCTGTGCATGTCGGGTCAGCAGACGAAGGTGCACTCGAAGAGGCTCACAGGACGTGTAAAACTGTATAGGGTAGGTGCGTGACTCCTCTATAGTGCCAGAAGTAGATGTGCACCGTGGCAGGCCAAGGCATATTCTCAGTGCTCGTGCCTGAAGGCTCTCTAAAGTACGAAGGCACGTTGCCCGCATGCTGGAAAGCACAGGTGAGCTGTACCTTATATAGCCCACAAACAATGCCTTGTATAACTGCAGAAGACTTTTCTCCGAAGGGCCCCATCTCAGTCCTGCTATAACACGAAGAACATACACAAAACTGATTAGTTTGTTTCTCAGCACAGTCACATGCTTTGACCAGGACAGGTTGTGATCAATGACGACCACTAAATAGCGGTTGTGCTTAACCACGGGAATCACTGCTCCGTGAGCGAAGATTGGGTACCGCGACATTGATTTCTTCGTAAATGCCAATGCAGCACATTTTGCTATTGAAAGTTCCAGGCCCTGACGACGTAAGTACTTAGATGTTATTGATGTGCCTTGTTGTAGCCTTGCTCGCAGTTGTGGTCGCGTTGCTCCAGATGCCCATATGCATATGTCGTCCGCATACGCACTGATTCTGACAATGTCGGGAAGCTCAGCTTCAAGGCCAATGAGTGCTATGTTGAAAAGCATGGGGCTCAGGACGGCGCCTTGCGGAACTCCACGGCTTACGAGGTGCCTGGCCGTGTCACCGTCGGATGTCGACATAAAAATGGTACGTCCTCTGAGATAGCTCCCTATCCATGCGTGTAGTCGGCCACCTACGCCGATGTCTTCAAGTGCGTCAAGAATGGCCTCATGGTAGACGCTATCGTACGCGCCCTTTATATCTGAGAAAATGGCCCCTACCAATCTCCGACGTTGTCTTTCCTTTTCAACAGAAGAAACTAGATCTACGACACCATCTATAGATGATCGACCTCTACGGAAGCCATTTATAAAATGTGGTAAGCCGACATTATTCTCCAGCAGCCATTCCAATCTTGCCAGCACCATGCGTTCCATCACCTTACCGATGCAACTGGCTAGGGCAATGGGTCTATAAGAAGACAACTCGTGTGAACACTTGCCTGGTTTCAGTAAGGCCACTATGCGGCTGCACTTCCAACTCTCTGGTACTGTCGCTGTTTCCCACGTAGAGTTGTAGAACGACAAGAGAGCCTGCCTTGCTTCCTGGCTGAGGTGATATAGAGCCGAATAAGTAATTCCGTCAGGCCCTGGTGCGGACGACCATCGGGACGTAGAAATCGCAGCGTCGAGTTCGTGCATTGTGAATGGCAAGTCGAGGCGATCGTCGCTGGATGGCGGTGAGGCTAAATACGAAGGTGATATCGATGAGGAGGACATACCTACGAGTAAGTGGCAGTAATCTTCTGCAACCTCTACTTCAGGTCGACCTTGCTTTAGAGCCAAAGATCGGAAAGGGAACAACTGTTGAGTGGGCGTCTGAAGGCTTCGGATAGTTTGCCATATTCGAGACAGGGGTTTTCTGGGATCAAGAGAGCTACAAAATACCCTCCACCGTTGCCTATCGAGCTTATCGAGGTGTCGCAATACATGTCGCTGTGCTTGGCGTGCTCTAGATAGGTCAGCTGGTGATTTCGTCCTCCTGTATTTTCTCTCTGCCCGGCGACGAATTGCACGAAGGTATTCATATTGTGCGTCAAGTTGTGATCTTGGTAGCGACACATTCACAAGTTTCGTATGCGTTGATAAGGCTGATGCAATTAGGCTTTCTATTTCAGATATAGATTGAATGTTCCCGCACTGAGCATTTACAGAAGCTTGGAATCCTGGCCAGTCTACGCTTTTCACACGCCGGGGAGACAAAAGATGGAAACCTTTTAGCTGCATATATGTAGGGAGATGGTCACTTCCATGTGTTTCAACGTCTACAAACCAACAGGTGGTAGGCAAGAGACTTCTGCTCACAAAACATACGTCTAGACAGCTGCTGTACGATGCGCCACGGAGGTAAGTAGGTGAGCCATCGTTAATGGACATAAGGCCTTGATTGAGCACAAAATCGGCAATGTCCCTGCCGCGGGTGTTCATTGAGGCAGAACCCCACATGGGATGATGTGCATTAAAATCCCCAACTAATACATGTGGTCCAGGGCAAGCTTGGAGAACAGACAAGAGATGGGGACAGTCGACGTGGCTTCTAGGAGGAATGTATCCACCAATGATTGATATTGAACGTCGCTTGTGCTTTATAGATAGGCAAATATAGTCGTTAGAAGCATGAGAAGCCACGGCATGTCTCACGTACGTTAAATCTTGACGTACGCATATAATTACTTTGCTCGCATTTCGATCATCACGTGACCACAAAGTGACGTATCCGGAAATACGAAACGACGACATCATATTCGGCTCACATATTACAACCAACGGAAATTTGTATTTAAACATTCGTTGTCGAAAGTCAGACAATCGGCTTCGCAAACCCCGTGCGTTCCACTGCATTATGGCAAAGGTGCGCACACGTTCATCGAAGAAATTCGCCATATTGTTTATGGAAGGGTCAGCAGTAGCGGTTCCAGCACGTTGAGGATCTGCACTGCTGTTTTTGCTCCTGGTGTGTGTAGCTCGTTGAGAATCGCACGAATAGATTTTAATAGATGCTTCAGCATAGTTTGGCTCTTCTCAGTGTCTTGCCTATCATTTTCTGCCCTCTTTGAAGTTGCAACCCATGGTGTGGTCTTTTTTATTGCTCCAGTCGGTAGCGAAGGCCACTCAGTATCGGAAGCATCGGCGTGCAACGCGGGCGTTGGTCCACTTTCTGCATCCCTGGGACGTGGTGCATACAACATGGGTGTAGCAGCCTGATAATGCGTACGCGTATGTTCATCTGTTGCTGATGGTGATGCATCACTCCTATGTCCACTATGCTTTCGCTGGTGCCTACGTTTTGGACGACGTCTGTGTCGGCGGATGGACGTGACTGCCTCTCTGTGTGTCGAGTTGTCTCTGACCATCTTCCGCAGGACGCGAATTTCTTCTTTGGGCACTCCTTCGACGTTGCTTCATGTGCACCAGAGCAGTTTGGGCATTTCAATGGAACAGCAGTATCGCAGTTTTCCACCTTATGAGACCCGCCGCACCGCTGGCAAGTTGTCTCACTTTTGCACACTGCGCTGACGTGTCCCAACTTGCAGCACTTGTGACACTGCAAAGGCCGTGGCACGTAAGGGCGCACGGGATGTCTCACGTATCCAACCTTCACGCTAGGGGGCAGAGTCTCAGAATCAAATACTAGTTTGATGCAGCGAGACTGCCCGAAGCGGCGTATGGTCACGATTTTGACTGTCGACGTCACAAGATTCTGCAGGTCAGCGTCTGTGATGTCAGCGTCAACGTCATTTATCACGCCAGTCGTTGTTCCTTTCCCGTGAGCGAGAAACGCGCGAACTGAAATACTTCCGAGCTGCGTGACGGCCTTCAGTTTGTCAAGAATGGTTTTGTTTGTCACATCAACTGACAATATGTTTTTCCTGCTATTTATGCGAATTTCATTCACTTGAGCAGGTGCAACTCGCTCGAAATAATTAGTCAATGACTGCCTGTTTAGTGAGTTCAGGTTGTCTGATGTAGACATGGGCACATACGAGATAGTGAAACATCGCTTGCCTTTGTCTAGCGCCGGTTGTGGCTCCGCCGTTGATGACGTCCTGCGAAGCTTCCTTTTCAACCGGCGGGTATGGAATGTCCTGAAGTCGGCTTCCGATTCCATCTCTTCCACTGATGAGCTCTCGGTAGAATCATCACAAGGAGCAGATGCGCCAACGCGGTCACCCACATTCGGTCCATCCTTATGCAAACGGCTAGGGCCCGCTGTCTCGTTGGATGGATGGTCCCCCATCCCGGGGGGTGACGTCTTCCGTTCCGCTTGTTCAGAGAAGGTCGGGAATTCTGACAGTTTAAGAAAAAAACGATAGTTGTTCAAGGCAGAATTATGCCCGAACGCACTTCTTCTTCCTCGTCTTCTCTCATACCGCGAATTAATGTAAGCTTCACTCTCAGCCTTCCGAGACCCACCTGGAGAGAATTAGCATAAATGGGCCATCCAATCACACTTGCTCATAAGCACGCTGACCCGCAGGTCGCGGTATCAAATCCCGGCTGCGGCGGCTGCATTTCCAATGGAGGCGGAAATGTTGCAGGCCCGTGTGCTCAGATTTGAGCGCACGTTAAAGAACCCCTAATCATACGGTGGTTTTGGGACGTTAAACCCCACACATCAATCAATTGCTCATAAGCACCTCTAGCATACTTCTACTGGGTGACTTACCGGTACATGCGCAAGTTCGTGTATCTGGTTTTCGGACGAATACTCCCACTTCCTGGCAAATGAGATACTTTAACTAGGCGTGACGAACATTTCCTTGCCACGAGGCGCAGACCATTATCAGCATTGTATTCGTGGTTACAAGGGCAACTATTCGTGGTTACAACGACCACCATTTATAGAACGGCTCTCTACAGTGTGCCCCAGCAATCTTTAGCCAGAGTTTAAAATTATGCTGACACACGCAATTACGACGCAACCTGGATTCGACGCGATCTGGATCATTGCCTGGAGTTCGTCAGACTACCTTTTGTATTCTAAAATATTGTTTAATTAGAACCGTTTAGTTAACTAACTTTTGAAGGAACAAAGTAGGATAAAAAATAAATTCGAAAGTTGTAGATCACTTACCAAAACGTCCAATTAGACACTTTCGAACAATATATCGGTTATTAGTGCTTTTCTGCTAACTATACAAAAGCCCACTAAATACAAAAAATAGCACGTTACAAACCCACTGGCGCGCCTACGCGCGCGCCATGATTCTGGTGCTCTCTAACGTTCCGCGTACGAACGCTACACTTTCCGTCGCACCGGTTCATGACAGCGATAAGTAGTGACAGTGGTTATCGCTTTTGAGGCCGATAGGAAAACGCGATTGTCGCAAAGCCACCACTATCATTGAGGCCCTGTCGAGACAGCACAATCGGGTAAATGCTATGGTCGTTTGTAGGCGGAACGTCAGGGAGCTTAGAATAATCGTGCGCACTAGCGCGCCAGTGCGTTTGTCACGTGGTATGTTTTTTTTTGTATTTCGCGGGCAATTGTAGTTAGCGGGAAAAACACTAATAATAACAAAGTTCCAAACTGTCTAATCAGACGTTTTGCAAACCGATCTACAGCTTTCTCACTTAATTTTTTTATCCATCTTAGTTCCTTCGAAAATTAGTTAATTAAACAGATCTAATAGACAATATTTTAAAACACACAAAAAAGTGTGACGAACTTGGGCAACCGTCAGCAACATGCATTTGGTTGCGTCGTAATTGCGTATGTCAGCGTATTTTTAAACTCTGGCCCTGTAGTGCACAGATATATGTGTCAGGCGCACCATCCTTCGCGGTGTAGCGGAGCTTGCACTTTTTCTTACGTTGTAAAATGTAATCAATTTTATAAACTTGCAAATTCTGAAAAGAATACGATTTTCTTAAAAATAAAAAAAAAGAAAGCTGAAACGGCTTTACGAGACGATCGTGGCCACAATTTCAGACTAATAAATATTCAGGGAGCGCAAATTCTGCTACTATATGCATGCTTCGACGAACGTTCATCGCTTTGTGTAAAAATGCTGATGCGGCTTTAAAAATAAAATACGCTTGTGCGGCTTTGGCGAAATGGTATGACACACGAGAGAATAACGGGAAAGGCTTTCGCATGAGCTATAAATAAACAAAAGTTGTTTCAGCTCTTTCTCGGCGCCGAGTCATAAAAGCTGACAAAGCAGCCACGGAGAGGCGAGTGATAACAAATGCGTTAGTGTAACGCTTTCAGAGGTGAGCTTCCGAGAGTTATTGTGCTTCTACTGTTGTTGTTACGCATTGCTATTTTCGGGCAAGGCTGAAACGAAAGCAAGAGTGAAGCGATATGCCGCAAAGTCGGTTCACAGCAAGGACCCAATCGTGCATATACTTTCCTTCGTGTTTATGTCGTCGGCTAACGAGTTTCCCCGACAACTTGGCCAGCGTCAAAATTGAATACAACTTGCGAGCAATCCAATTAGGTGCCCCAGCCTTTTGTGAATGTGTGCCGAAACCTTCTCTTTTATTTTTTTTTTGTGCTGCAAATTATCCATCGTACGCTAATCAGAACAAACCGCATTCGATTTCAAAGTGTTCACTTCAAATCGAAACCGCTGTGCGTCATTGCACTTTCCCGCCACGCTCTCCACTGATTAGGCGCGTCACCTTCATGTGTTCCTCTGCACTACATCGCGTTCAATGAAAAATAAAAATGAAATTAAACGGGAAAACTCTGTTGCTCGGATGAAAATGAAGAGTGGGGAGATTTCGCTTAGAGAAGTCAAAAGTGAGGGGGAACAGGTGGAATAAATTTAGTATTTGGATAAACTGTTCAAGCCTCGTTCTCCTCCTACAACAAAACTGCGAGACCGCCATGTACGTACTTGTCATCGAAAGCTCTTCTCTGTCTTTTGGGTGTGTCCATGATTGTTATCATGCGTTTTTTATCGCGTCGAACTACGATTATGGATACACAGTTGTAAGTTCCTCTCTTTGATTGAGCCGTTTACTAGCCCTGGCTTTTAATTTTTAGTTTTTTTTCTTGCGTAGCGCGAAAGCTAGAACGGTTGCAACCTTTTCATCTTCTAGATTGGTAAAGTCAGCAAGATCTCCGTTGAAAAGTAACATTTACTAATCAAGTCATATACAAAAACAGAAATTCTAGCGAGATTTTATTCTATTTATTTTTTCTTTGTTCATGTAGATTTTTCTGACGAAGTATTTAAGGTCGATATAACCGCACTCTGGCTATCGTTCATACGATTTTTTTTTACTGCGAACAATATAATGCAATGATTGTGAGTCGGGGGCTGGTTGTAGTAAAAATAATGTAACGCAGATTATTCAGCTCGTTGAAAATTTCGACATATAGTATGAGTGGTCCGGGCATGCAATATAGCACAAGCTGACAAAGAACGGTAATATCGCCCGGAGGGCGGAGCACTGTAAGCGCAAAGCGTGCATAAAGCGGTAAAATTTCACGGATTTGTAGCGTTATAATCGGGCTTTACAAAAGACACAGGAGTAACTTTAGACCGGAGACTAACATGGTCGCCTCATATCCAGTCCCTTGAACAAAAAGTGAATCAGGCCATTCGAATCCTCCGGCATCTCTGCGGGGCCAAATGGGGTGGTACTACTGAGTCGTTATTAGCCCTACATGTTGCCTGGATACGCCCCATCGTAACTTACTCACTGCCTCTGCTGCACGGACTTCCAGCCTCCACCGAAAGGAGACTTCACTTGTTATTGGCAAGGAGCTTGAGGGTATGTCTGGCTTTACCACGGTCAACTTCCAGTGCTTTAGTGTATGCGGAGTCTCGAGAGCCACCTTTGGCAGTACTCCGAACTAAAGAAACATTTCGAAATTTATTTAGAATTTTCACGCAACATGAAAGTCATTTTTTATCTGGTGCATTAACACAAAGGACGGCAACGAGACTACAGGATACTATATCATCATTTCAAGCAGTAGTACCAGAATTTAAACAATGGAAACCTTCAAAACCACCTTGGACGCTGCCACTTCTCAACGTTATCCGTGAAATAGACGGCATAGAGAAGAAAGCAGACATGACACCTCTAGTAGCGGCACAGCTGGTACTTCATCAGCTTCATGTAATGCATAATGAAAAAACGAAGATATATACAGACGGATCATGCACCGAAGAAGCGTCAGCCTGTGCAGTCTATATACCCGAAATTCTGAAAAAGAAGATGTACAAATTATCGCACAAATCTTCATCGACCACAGAAGAATCGGTGGCTATCTTTGAAGCAGTTAAACTTATCTGCGAGAATCCTGAGCCACGAAAATGGGTGATATGCACTGATAGCAAACCTGCTCTTCAGCTAATCAGAAATGTGAGATCACCTTACAAAAATGGTGAAATAGCACAATGTATCGCAGAAACTGTGGAATATGCCTCATCGCAGGGTCACAACATCGTATTCCTGTGGATACCCAGCCACATTGGAATAAAGGAAAACGAAGATGCTGATAGTCTCGCGAAGAAAGCATTGAAGGAAGGACGGGACTGCGCAATCGCTATGTCTGCGGCGGATATTCGACATTTTATATCGCAAGGAGCTAACCATTGTTCGATGGAGAAGTGGTATGAGAGCCCTAAATCAAAGGAAACGCTACTTTATGAAGTTGATCCACACAGAAAATTTTCCATAGCGACAGACTTCCCACGGCACCTAGAGACATTGATCCACCGACTTAGATTGGAAGTAGCAAACACAAACAGCTTCCTGCACAAGATACATCGATCCAACTCACCGGAATGCCATTGTGGTCATGCAGAAGAAAATGTTCGCCATATTCCTTTGGAGTGCGTTAAATACGCGAATGAAAGAGAAAAATTAAAGAACAAATTAGCAAGTTTGGACTGACGGCCCCTCAAAATAAAGAAACTATTTGGACCATGACTTGAGATGCATCTCCAGAAAAAGGCAATAATCTTCCTGACAGACTTTTTAGTGGAGACCGGACTGGACAAGCACCTATGACAGACAGCCAGAGATGGGTATATATAAAATGTAGTCATGTATATACTGACATTAGAATAGTAAGGTGTGCGTGTAAATAGTTTATGAGTGTGTGAACTGTGCGAAGAAAACTGTGTATTGGCATGATACTTAAACTGGTTTCAGTGTGCTATTATGTTTTTTTTTCTTTTCCGTATTGTTATTTTTGGGTACCGTTCTGTATTATTGTGTTATTTTTCGCTGCGGAACTTTGTGATATGGAGTAGCCGAGGCAATAGGCACCTCAACCTCTCCACAGCAAAACAGTTAAAACAGAACAGAACAGGAACAGTATTTATCACACAGTTTTCAAAGAATCGGGATGGCTCGAAACAGAATATATCAAGATTAACAAAATACACACGGTGTGTCACCGGTGCACAGGAATGTGACACACGCGCGGCAGTGGGACCACGGCTCGACGTTCCCAAAGACCCAGTAAACATGCACTAACTTGACGAGGTCAATTGAGCAAACAAAGCAACCAGTTATGAAATAAACACGATGCAGAAACAGGAAATTATATAGTGGTTCATGGGAGCCCATTTGCGCACTGAAAGCGGAGGCCGTCGTGAGCGCAGCAGCAACGTCCCGCACGAAGCCAAACCACCACCGTATACATCATCATCATCATCGTCATCAGTCTGACTACGTCCACTACAGGACAAAGGCCTCTCCCATGTTCCGCCGGTCAACCCGGTCCTGTGCTGGCTGCTGCCAATTTACACCCGCAAACTTCTTAATCTCATCTGCCCACCTAACCTTCTGTCTCCCCCTAACCCGCTTGCCTTCTCTGGGAATCCAATTAGTTACCCTTAACGACCAGCGGTTATCCTGTCTACGCGTGGTTTGGTGGGCGTGGTTTGGTGGGCGTTGCATAGGTACCACTATTCTTCCTGTGCCAGTGGTTGGCCCGTGTCACTGAAAGACACCGGCAACCCTTGCGGTGCCGCTTCGCGGTCCTCACTGTATTGTCAACATCAACGCTGGAAGAAATAGGGACGGAAGCGACGGCGTGCCGATCTGCCGGTTACGTCATGATTACGTCATGCTCTGCACGTTAGATTCCGTACTCGGTACTGTGTACGTTACGCCACATTCTGGTAAGGACACGTGACCCCGAACTGTTGCAGTAGAAAGAGATTTTACCGCATCAATATTTCAGGACGGAAAACAATATCTTTTATTAAAGGTACGCGAAATAATTTTAGGAAATAAAGGCACTACAATAAATACAGTAAGTAACAAACGCAAAATAAAGAACACAGGGAGGTCAAACAGGTTTCAGTTTAATTGGCTAACCTACGCCCGGGGAAAAGAAAAAAGGGAGAGGAAAGTTGAGAGAGGGATGAGCGAAATAATGCAGAGTGTACACTATATATGGTCTGCGTACTGCCCGATATATTGTATATGTCTTCATTTCCTACGAAGACCTGCTACCGTGGTCTGTCGCTTATGGAGCTCGGCTGTTGACCCGCAGGTACCGGGTTCGAATCTCGGCCGCAGCGGTCACATTTTTTTGATGGAGCCATGAATACTCGAGGTTCGCGCACTTTGATTTAGGTAGATGTTGTAAAAAAAAACCCAGGTGGTCAATAATTTCAGAGCCCTCCACTACAACGTCTCTCACAATCAGATGGCGGTTTTGGGACATCAAACCTCAACAATTACAAATCAGGTTTCCTACGAAGTTTCGCATGGGGCACAGATATTTCATGAACCACTCCTAAATGCTACACCAGTCGAGATTAGTCTATTGATATTCCCGGTACTGGGATACGCACGCATGCATGCGCATGTAGAGATATTAATGTTTGCCCCGATTTTCGATGCTCACCATCCTGAGCTTAACGACACGGCCTACATTTATTTTTAACAGGGCCACTAGTTGCGTGCGGAGCATAAAAGAAGCAAATACGGCTTACGTGCGCTGGAAGTGTCTTCGTTACGTTCGTAGCCAACGGACGCCGAGGTTGTAATGGGCTTCTGACAGACCGAGGTAAGCTTTTTATGGAGCTAGCGTCTCTACTCGCATCTAAGCATGCAAAGTAATCTCACTCTTCTTCCGCACTCCCTCGCTCTTTTGTCAGGACGTCGATGTGAAATATTACACACTGCAGTCAGCAAGACAAACTCGCGCTCTAACCTAAGCGTGATTCCGGAAGCTAATCGTCGCCCGAGGACTGCAACCATGATGGCTCAGCATACACCTACGGGAAATGTGTACGCGACGTGCATTGTCCTACGCTGCTTTGCTTGCGGACAAGAAGCTTCTTATTGAGGCAAAAGCCTTACGTGTCTCGAGCAAACGTGGCCTTGAGCGAGAAGCCAGAGTAAGAGAAATGCAAAAAAACATTACGTGACGTCAATGGGACCAAAAACTATGCAAAAACTAGTCGAAGCATTCACGTAAGAGAACTCGCTGTTGGCCAAAGGTCTTAAATATATTTTCAAGACGACACCTTCACTTGTATGGGTGAAGAAGAAGAGTAGTGAAGCGGCGCTTGTACAGTGTGGTTGGGTGAAGCGTTCTATAGGCCTGTCTCAGAAGTACGCTGCTCTTTCACAACGCCATTTCACCTCATCTTTAAATAAACACAGTCACTCGTAACAGTTTGGTGGAAGGTGCCGGGTACATCGATCTGGACGACCCAGCTCTACCGATTTTGCGACGGAGCAGACGCTTGGCAGGCTTGCATTTACAGCTACCAGACATGGAGGACGCGAGAGCAGGCCATAAAAACCTCGTTGCTGATGAGCAACACGCTCACCCGCCAGGACAAGCTCGCTGCGGCATGCCGGAACGTCAGCCGAGGACCTTTTCGGGGCAGCCGGATGACGATGTTGACGACTGGCTCAAGCACTACCAAACAGTGAGTCGCAGCAACCACTGGAGCACTGCTAAGCAGCTCCAGAACGTAGTGTTTTTCTCGTCGGCACCGCGTCTCTTTGGTTCGACAACCATGAGAGTGCATTGACCACATGGGACATTTTCGTGGACGAGCTGAAGAGGTGTTTTGGTGACTCAACAGCTAAGGTCAAGCAGGCGGAGCAAAGGCTTTCACGCAGAGCTCAGTTACCTGACGAAATATGCACCACCTACATCGAGGCCGTCTTGAAGCTTTGCGGAATCATGAGTGTGACCATGTGTGACGAAGATAAGTTAGGCCATCTGCTCAAGGGAATCGCGGAAGACGTGTACAATTTTCTTATCACTAAGGAAGACTTACACACACCTTCCGACCTAAGGAGACACTGTCGAGCGTTTGAAGCGCTAAAGAGGAGGAGAGTCCTACCAAAATTTGGACGTCTTGAGAATGTGCCCACGATTGCAAGTTTCAACCTTCCATCGCAGGACGACATCTCTTCTCTTATTAGACGAGTGTTTAAGGAAGAACTTGCTCCACTGCAAGCTGTGGACACCGCTGGTGTCTGCCATCAGTGTGCATTTGACCAACGGCCCCGTGAACCACTGGTACCTCGGATGCGACAGAGCTACTTTGAGCCTCGCCCGAATTACACCGATCGGTTTGAACGAAGGAGTGAACGACCACTCGAAAACCAGGAACGCAGGCAAGCTGCATCACAGCGATTTACTCCTCGGCCACCATCGCCCGGCTTTTATCAACCGACGAGGTCTACTTCGTCGGGGACGAATAGACGCGACACACGTACTTGCTACAACTGCGGGCTACCTGGACACATCGCTAGGTACTGCTAGCGTCACCAGCAGCGAGCACCACGATTCAACGTGTACACGCCCTATGTACCTGCTGGCGAGTCTCGACCATTTCAGGGCTCTTTCCAACGGCAACACGCAGCACGTGCTTATTCGCCTTGCTCCGACCGCAGCGTTACCTTACCACCCGCACGCCAACAGCGATCCCCGTCTCCGCATCGCCACTCGGGGACGCCACCACCACTGGGAAACAAACTGGTGCGACCAATGGGGGCGAGGCCGCAAAATCATCTTCCGCAAGACCCCCTTGTGTTGTAATGGTTGAGAACAAAGTGAGTGTTTTTGTAGACAATGTGAGTACTGTTGCACTAGTTGATACCGGTGCTGCCGTTTCCATAATGAGCATGTCTTTTAAAAATCGCCTTGGGACGAAAGTAATGTTTGCTTGGAATCGGAGTGCTACATTCCGCGGCGTAGGGGGAGAAACGTTGAGCCCGGTTGGAGTTTGTTCTGTTTTACTTTCTGTAAGAAATCAAACGTTTCGACCTGAACTAACGATGCTTGCACGAGCGACCCACGACGTCATTCTAGGTATAGATTTTTTGCGGGAATGTGGTGCAACTCTAGATTGTGGTAGTGGTGGGATTATTTTTCGTTCCGTGTTGCCGTCTCCATTGAGTACCGTTGATGACTGCTTGGAAGTGTTTTCCGTGTCTGAAGACGTCTGCTTGGCCCCGCATACCGCAATGTTTGTGCGTGTAAACTCTTCGCGTTCTTGTGCGGGTTCTTACTATGGTTTAGCCGAGCCGAACTTCAGTAACGCACTTAAGAAAAACGTTATTGTGCCTCGTTGCCTCGTGCTCACCGTCGATGGTTGTGCCGATTTGTGGACTGTGAACGTTTCCACGCAGCTCATATATCTGCCTGCAGGACTTAAATTGGCAAGCTTTCAAGAGCAAAGTACTCTTACCATACGGTCACTCCAACTGTCGGTGGATGTAAAGAAACCCCACGCCAACTCGTACCCCGACTATTCTGCCAGCATTGACCGCATGATTAACAAGTCACTTCCATCAACTGAACGGTCGCTGCTGCAGGAGGTGATCGCACGATACGCCTCAGTCTTTGACTTTGCCCAAGACGAGACGTCTACCATTACGCCACCATCTTCACGCACGCAACACCGCAGCTATACAGGCCAAGCACCACCAACACGCCAGAAGCCCTATCGTGTATCGCCTTCCGAAAGGAAAGCCATCGCTGAGCAAGTTGAAGACATGCTAAAGAAAGGCGTCATACAAGAATCGTGTAGTCCATGGGCAGCTCCTGTCATTCTAGTCAGGAAAAAAGATAATTCATGGAGATTCTGCGTAGACTATCGTAGCCTAAATGCCATCACAAAAAAGACGTCTACCCTTTGCCACGTATAGATGACGCCGTGGACTGCCTGCATTCTGCCTCCTATTTTTCTTCTGTTGACTTGCGTTCTGGGTATTGGCAAATTCTTATGCATCCCTCAGATAAATAGAAGATAGCCTTTGTAACACCAGACGGTCTCTTTGAGTTTAACGTTATGCCCTTTGGTTTGTGCGATGCTCCAGCGACATTCGAGAGATTTATGGATACTGTACTCCGTGGACTAAAATGGGAAATTTGCATGTGCTATTTAGATGACGTGATTATCTACGGCAAGACTTTTCAAGAGCATAACCACCGCTTGTCGCTTGTGTTTGAATGCTTACGCGAAGCTGGCTTTGTTTTAAACTCAAAGAAGTGTCATTTTGGAGAACGTCATGCCCTCGTATTAGGCTTTCTCGTGGATAAAGAAGGCGTGCGACCAGACCCGCAGAAGACCGCAGTGGTTCGCAACTTTGAACCACCACGAACAGTGAAGGACCTGCGAAATTTTCTGGGTCTGTGCTCATATTTCCGCCGATTTATTAAGAACTTCGCACAACTTGCCTCCCCACCGACGTCCCTTCTTCATAAAGACACACCGTACTTGTGGGATGATAAATGTGAGGCTGCATTTCAACAGCTGAAGTTTTTATTGACTTCAGGACCCATCCTAAAGCATTTTGATCCAGATGCTTTGACTGAACTTCATACTGATGCTAGTGGGCTAGGTGTTGGTGCTGTGCTGGTCCAACTCTGCAACAGCCGTCAGCACGTCGTAGCATATGCCAGTCGGAGACTGACCCGAGCAGAGAAGAACTACACCGTCACCGAGCTCGAGTGCTTAGCAGTCGTCTTCGCCATTCAGAAGTTCCGACCGTATCTACATGGCCGCGAGTTCACAATAGTGACCGATCACCACTCACTATGCTGGCTTGTGGGACTTCGTGACCCGTCTGGCCGGCT
Source organism: Rhipicephalus annulatus (assembly GCA_013436015.1). Classification (NCBI taxonomy): domain Eukaryota; kingdom Metazoa; phylum Arthropoda; class Arachnida; order Ixodida; family Ixodidae; genus Rhipicephalus; species Rhipicephalus annulatus. Next base: position 89,135 of record WOVY01011640.1, on the reverse strand, counting down.
GGCTCGTTGGGCGTTGCGCCTCCAAGAGTACAGCTTTTCTGTTACCTATAAGAGCGGACGATGTCACATATGCGGACTGCTTATCCCGCCTTCTTTCAGTACACACCAACGCTGACGACGATGACATTGATGACTAGTTTCTGTCTCGTCCGACTTCCCAGATACCAGCAGCTTCAAACGTGAGCAGCAGCGTGACCCTACTCTGAAACCCTTGCTCTAAGCTGCACATAACTCCGTCGACAAGCACTTTAAAATTTCAAATGGCTTGCTGTGTAAAAGAAACTATTCAGCCGATGGCCTCCCGTTGCTTCTAGTGGTGCCGGAAAGCCTGCGCCAGGTCGTCCTTCGTTCTATGCACGATTACATAACATCCGGTCATCTCGGTTTCACACGTACGCTGCATCGACAAGGTGGGAGGTTCTACTGGCCGAAAATGTGGACTACCACAAAACAGTACGTCGCCAGCTGCGCTATATGTCAGCGCCACAAGCGATCCACCACTGCCCCGGCAGGTTATTTGCAGCCCATCCCTCCACCGACATCTACTTTTGAAAAAGTCGGCATCGACTTGCTCGGACCCCTTCCTAAGACCCCATCGGGCCACCGATATATTATAGTGTGCGTGGGTTATTTAACACGTTATACGGAAACGGACGCACTGACATCGGCCACAGCAACCGCTGTTTCTTCTCTTCTGTTACAACGGGTCATACTGCGTCACGGTGCTCCACGGGTTGTCATCAGTGACCGTGGACGACAATTTATCGCCGATGTGGTTGAAGAAATTTTGCGCCTCTGTGGCTCCTCGTATCGCCACTCCACCCCTTACCATCCGCAAACTAACGGTCTCACTGAGAGAACAAATCAAACTCTCACGAATATGCTATCGATGTACGTTGATGCTGACCACAGGAACTGGGACACCGTCTTACCGTTTGTTACTTACGCGTATAACACCTCCAAGCATAAAGTTACTGGACATTCACCCTTCTTTCTGCTTTACGCACGAAATCCACAGAGTTTTCTGGACACTCTATTACCTTTCTCGCATCAGGAAGATCTGTCCATCGCTCAGACGTTGTGTCGCGCTGAAGAAGCACGTCAACTATAGCGCACCTTCGAACATTGTCTTCGCAAAAACACAGCAATAGTCGCTACGATGCCAAGCATATCCTCGTATAGTTTTCTCCTGGTGACTACGTGTGGCTGGGGACTCCTGTTCGTAGAAAAGGATTGTACCGGAAGTTTATAGCAAACTATCCCGGCCCATTCGTAATAGTCACTCGTCTGAGTGACGCGAATTACGTTGTCGCCCGAGTCACAGCCAATAACCGGCGTTCGCGCACTACGCAAATTGTTCACGTAGCCCGCCTCAAACAGTACCATAATAGGCCTATTTAACTTGCTCGGCGAGCTTCGTCTGCCGCCGGGGAAATGAAACGAAGATGCGCGAGCCTACGGGGCGTGGAAGAAGAAGAGTAGTGGAGCGGCGCTTGGACTGTGTGGTTGGGTGAAGCGTTCTAGGCCTGTCTCAGAAGTACGCTGCTCTTTCACAACGCCATTTCACCTCATCTTTAAATAAAGTCACTCGTAACAATATATTTTCAAGACGACACCTTCACTTGTATGGGTGATATACTCAATATCCCCCCCTCCCCTAAAAAAAATTAGTTCCGAGTAAAAGGTTGATTGCGCGTGCATGTATATGATGATAATCAAAATAAAGCGAGTCAGTAGTGGTTAACCACTCAGTTTATTTAGTCAACATTAACGTCATATAAAGTCTACAAAAAGAAAACAGCCAGTACGAAAATAAAAAAAGAAGTGTCGCGGACTGGATACTAAGCGATGACTCTCTTAAACAGGGCAGCTGCAACAAAGGCAAACTGCACAAACACGGGCAAGAGTTGGATTGAAAAGGATAACGCAAACACTGACAGTCAAGTCTAAACATCTGAAATGTCTCATTAAAAAAAAAGAGAAGAGGTGACAAAACTTATTCTCTGTGGGCCCAAGAAAAGGTCTGCGCACAGGTCACGTCCCCGAGTCAAAATTTACACGCTGAGACGGCTTTCGCTTCAGCAAATACGAATAATTTCTGCGAATGTTTGTTTTCTTTTCTGTGTCGACACGGCGCGACTGTTCAGCGAATAGTCGGCGCGTGTGTAGTTCTTTTCTTGCGCACTTGAGCCCTCGTTTCCAAGCTTGGCTTTTCAGTCACATCAACTGACCTATTCAACTTTCAGCCATTCAGAGTTGCTTTTCGCGAAATAATGCCTGCAGTAGAACTCAACGAATACATCTACAGCAGACTTCCATAATCGGGGCTTAAAGGAGATATATCATGTATGGACATGGTGGCGTTCTGCCTCTCCGCTTGGTGCTCCAACGATAACAATTCCAACTATGTTTGCAAGTTACATAATTAAAATGTATGACATTGTCAGCAACGCAAACGTATTTGCACCACGCGCCATTTAAACGGGTCTCCATTTCACTTTGCAGAGAACATCGGTCATTATATGTATCAGCCAATATCTTGAGGTTTTCTCAGTACGGGGCACTGAAGGGCAAGTCTTGTACAGTATCACACAGAATAAGCTCGTCTTGTCACCATGCATGTGGTGTAACTTTGGCCAGCTATATACAACTTATCTCGTGCCGTGAGACGACTGACTTGATTGACATGCTCACTGAGGTTCAGAAGCACATGAACGCGTCAGATAACGCTCTTATAAGTTCTTCACTCATAAGCACATCCTCGTCGACCGACCTTATCACCTAACACCCATTGCGAAATCCGAAATCTCCGGCTTCGATTTCTGATTTCTAAGCCATAGAGCAATAGTCTCGCAACGATTTACGAGACCACCTCATGAATCCGACCCGAGAAAACGCTGCACCAGTGGCAAACAGCTTCGAGGTGCGAGTTATAGGTAGCACTAAAAGTGTCAATCAAAGAGCGCCGCCGTCGATCGCGCTCAGTCGTTCAGACAATGGCGCCGCGCCAACAACGCGCTCAGTGCAGAATACCCTCATTGATTACTTCCACTTCTGTAGAATCGACCCGCTCCAGGTTCGGCAGTTACCTCATTTACTTTAGCGGTCACGTAGCCCTATATTATTAAGGACGGAGAAGTACAAAAATAAGAGCGGCTTGTATTGTTTAGCCGCCACAAAGGAGTTGCCCCGTGACAGCGATGTGGTCGCTTCAATGACAACCTAATTGTTTCTTCATAGCCCGAAAGGTCAGGCTTATTTTGTTTTAAACAATAGAACAGTGGCCTAGTTTCTCGCAAGGTCGATCATCCGAGAATTTTTTTTTTTTGGGGGGGGGGGAGGGGCACCTTCATTATTTCGGGAGGGCACCTTCTTAATATAATCAATTTCTGCTTCTCTGAGTCATAGTGAAAAAAAAATTCCGGGGGGAGGGGGGGCATGGGCCAAGTGTGCCAACCCCTTGACTATGCCCCTGGTTTCTAGTACCGACGCTGTGACAAACGTCGCCTGCAAAAGAGCAGCCAGCCAACCGCATTCAACCCCGAAACGCCACAGCGCTCCGGCCAGCCGAAAGTTGTCCGAACTCTCGCACATCGCGCGGTTTCCTCGCTCTTGCGGAGCGCCTAGCAGACGACCGGCCGAAAAGCTCCCCTCGTCGTGGGATCGATCGCAACCAACATGACGGCGACGCTAAGCGGACGACGGCGGTCGCTTGCAGAACCACGATCCTCAGTCGAAGCGAATTCACGTGAGTACGTCTCGAGACGTCGAGACAAAATCATTTCTACTCTAGAAACATGGGACGGCGGCGGTCACTCGCACAGACAGTCACACAGCAGCGAGCTCCCGGCTTCCCCGCGGAGGCTCCAAAATAGTGTGGCTCATCGCCAGCGTTGCGTGCACAGAGGTGGGATGTGCGTGCTACGTTGGTGTCGACCCTGAGAGTCTGATTCATTGAGCGAATTATTGTGTGCGCGACAGCAGATCTGTTCGAATTGTGCTGCTGTGTTGCGGCTTTCTTCCGCGGTATAGTCGAGAACCGTTCTCTGCTCGTTTCCTGTGACGTCACTTTTGAAGAACAATGACTTCGCGAAAGCGGGTCACGTCTCAAGTCGTGATGCTACGCGTGTTGTACGTCGTCTTGAACGGGACCGAAGGGGTTTACGTAAGTACACGCTTCTTATTGCCAGCGCCACGGTGTATACCCCGTCGTTTTAGTGGCGGTTGCTTCCGTAATTGCCGAGTTGGGAGGCGCGTAATGAACGGCGCATGTCACTGAGAGAATACGGGTTGAGCTGTTTGATAGTTTTACACACGGTTCACTGACAAAGCATGATGCGTCATCGTAGCGAACCCGCTTGAGTTAGCCTTAGTCTTTGCTGAGTTTTAAAGCACCCAATCGTACGTATTTGTCAGCATCTATTCGCAGCCCACTGCGAAGGACTTCGAGCCGGATGCGCACACATTCCTTCAATGAATGAAGGATAGAATGGCTGTCTGTGACAAACTGTCGCAACCGATCCGTTATTTACAGGTTCATTACCGTTCGAAAAATTTTGCTCGGTCGACTTCAGTGACCTAAGAGTATTTTCGAGCCGTTGCTGACAAAAAGCCTTTAAAAGCTAACTAACGGAATAATTTGTCGTTGTTTCTTCCGAAGGGAACTGTATTCAGTGGTTGCATTGTCTTCGATTGTAACAACATGACTGTAGGTATTTTGCTGCTTGGCACAATGGAAATATTTGCGCGTTGTGGGAAAAAATTATTAAATAAAAAGTTGACCAAACCGTCAGAAACGCGGGTGAATCCGTTCTATTAAAGCGGCTTAACTGTAGCTTCTTTTTCTCGCTGTAATTCATGATGACTTTGCGTTTTTATACAGAGCTAGGACACGTGAATAAAGTTATTTAACTGATTAACGCACTTTCGTAGCGAAAGTTCATGTGCATGCGACTTGGCGCAAATTAGGTTGCCCGACGTGCACCCCTAAATAAGAAGAAAGAAACTTGACCCTAGGTCACTCCTGGACCCCAAAACAAGGCACTTGTCCGTGTAGAGTCGCGCTCTGGTGACCTTTAGGGAAGCCGGCATGCGTGCAGTTGGAAGCTGTCGTCATGAACGCAGCCAATGTCTAAACGAAGATGGAAGAGTGCGACACCACTTTGCCACGTATATGTGTAACTTTATCCGTCTGTGTGCGCCCCCTCTGAGTGACAGCATCACACTGACTTTGACACGTGCTGTCAAAGTTATCTCTTTTTTTTTTTTATTGTTCTTTAATATGGCGAGTTTTCTCCCCATTTTAAGCCTGTATAATCTAGGGGTGACAATGGGAGGGCACTCGTTTATTCGGCCTGTGACTTCACAGTGTGCGTGCTATATTATTCCGAATATTCCACTTGTTCATTGACGTCATTTTTGACGCTGCTTTTTGAGCACATTCGTCAAAAGAGCGTTTACAACGGAGTTCTGGACATAGGACTACGATCAAAAGTTTCGCACATATATTCCGCATTAACCGGCCTAAGGGGGAAACATGAATATCACCAGTTGCAAACTATTGTACAACAACGGGCGACATGCGTATTTCCTCGTGATCAGCTTCACCCTCAAATTTGTGCGCGCAGCATTCATATGATGTATCGGAACACCCTATTTGAACACGTTCATTTCAATCTGTTTATTTCAGCCGGTGTCATGGGAGATGTCAATGTTTCAATGTCCACAATCTGTGGACTGTCAATTTTAAGAGTGCCGTGACTGTATACAAATTTTTGGCGTCAACTTGAATGCCAGAGACTTGGTCGCTTGGTGTGTCAAGGAAACACAAATCGACCGCATTGACTATTTTTAGACCTTCTGTGCGCTTCAGTGCTTTGTTCCTCATTCATTTAGTCCCAGTTTAGCCCACCTGTGCATGCAAAACTGTGTGTAAATGCGTCGAATGAATATGCCGTTATTTCAAGGCACTCTATGTTATATTGTGACAATGAATAATGCTGTAATACGTTAATTTATGTGTTAGAATAGTCATTCCTAATTAGCATGTATTCAAATTATTCAAAAGCCCTTCATGCTCTGTCTTTGCATGAATAAAATGAAACATCGAGCTAGAAACAACACTAATTCGTTTTCGGTTAAGTTCACGCTGATAAAAAAAAACAAAAATTGACGTAAATCGCGGGAAGCGTCACGTCACACGACTCGTCGAATATGCCTTCGCTAATGCGATCATGTGCAACAGTGCGCCTCAAATTGAAGTTAAATGAAGCGAAATTTATCGCGCATTAGGTTCCACTCATTCAAAGCTCAATGTATTTTTTTTTTCTTAGCCCCTATTCGATACGAATAGTAAATACGAGTATATAGTGTACACAATTGTGCGCATAGCGTGTCAAAGGGTCGCAAACCAAGCGTTAGGCTGGAGCGCCTTTTTGCCTTTTACCTTCCCTACTCTCTGGCGAGCAGCGCAAGGGCACCGCAATCATATACGGCTGTCCGCCGGTATACGTGCCGTATGTTTTTGTCGTGCCGGCAATCGTTGGTTGCCCCGGTAACTCTGTCGCGACGACGCAGAGAAAAAGGAGGGAGGGGATTCAGTAAAAAAGGTCGAAGGGGATATGTGTCCTCCTCGCGAGCGCCTTTTACTTCGGGAAGTCGTAATCGACGCGTACGAGGGAAAGGGTGGGGTGCGCGCGCTTCCGACAGATCCCCCGCGGTTTCAATAAAACGCACGGAACATCGGGAGGATATAGCGCATGGAGGTGACAGCGGTCCTCGGGGAGGAAGGGTATATATCGTACTGTGCATGCGGTGACGTTGAATACGCCGCGCGAAGGATTAACGCGACCTGTGCCGTCATCTGTCTGAGGCTTTTCAGGCGTCCGACTTGGCCGTTATTAAACGAGGGACCGCCTATCGTGGCGGGATGCGTTCGCCCGCAAAAAGTGTCCCTTTGAAGGCGCCGTTGTGAAACGCACGCGATGGAATGGCGTTGCGGAGTGGCGCTGCGCAGATTATTCTGCGAAATCTCGCTTGGCACTCGTCGCTGCCGACGTGACGTCATATCGTCCTGCAGTTAGACCCCGCCATGAAGCCGTACTTTGATGTGTTTTTTTTAAATAAAATGAAAATCAGCTCACTTTTCTGCACGGTATCGTGCACGCCAGACTTCCGTATTCATCGATAGAAAGCTAAGGTCCGTGTGTTTTCGTTTCCTGTTAATAATAATAATAATAATAATAATAATAATAATAACAATAATAATAATAATAATAATAATAATAATAATAATAATAATAATAATAATAGTAGTAGTAGTGAACTAAAGCATAATGACCGCGCGCCCAAGAAGGCTAAATGTTCTCCATTCAACATGTGGAAGGATGAGTTCAGCTTTTTCCGAGCTCTCTCCAAACGCCTATATAAACGGGAACACGGCTCTTGTATTAAATTAATAGAAAAAAAAGTCTTTCTGACAGGCTGCAGCTGAGTTTTGGATGTATACGTACGCAAACGGTCTAGCAAAAGTGGTGAGACCTTCATGCTGCTGATTTCGAACGGTGTCGAAGTGCATGCCGTCGCTGACTGTTTAGGAAGCATTTTTCATGCGTTTATAACGCCTCAGACTCCAGGACTCAGATAGTACTACAGCTCACACTTAGCACATCTAGTAGTTTATCGCTGGATGAAAAAGTCATCTGCGCGTGCATTAAGCACTTGAAACCGCCCTTATCGTGTGGCCCAGATGACATTCCTTCCATCATACTACAGACTTATGGTAGTATATTTGTCCTAGTACTGACTACAATATTTAACAACTGTCTGAACACTTCCTCATTTCCCAGCATGTGTAAAACTGTGCGCGTTATTCCAGTATATGAAACTGATGTTTCTAATTATCACCCGATTTCTCTACTGTGTGCCACATCAAAAATTTTTGAGCTGGCTCTTCACATACTGTATGTATAGGATGAATAATTAATTGATTCCTAATCAACACGGATGTCTTCCTGGCCGCTCAACCACCACACACCTTGTTATAGTTTCAAGACGCAAATCTATTTACCTAATTCTCAGAGAGGACAGTTGACGCAGTTTACTGTGACCTGAGCAAGGCTTTTGACGAAGTCAGCTACTCATTGTTTTTGGTTAAACTTGCAAATATTGATGCTGTCTTCTCTGTTGTGAATCTTCTGCACATCTATCTGCTTAATAGATCCTGTTATGTTGCCGTAAATGACCAAATGTCTTCCTGTACAAAGACACTGGTAGAGTCCCTCAAGGGTCGGTATTAGACCCACTCTCATTTTTAATTTACGTTAACGATGTTCTTTTTTTTGCAATTAGTTCCTCTTCTTTTCTCTTGTATGCCGTTGACATCAAGATATTTAAGAAAATTCCGTTAACAATTGTCGCTTGCTGCAGTCAGATTTGTGTTCTTTATCTGAATGGTGTGGTAACAATAAACTTTGTGTGAATAGCGCAAAACCATAGTCACAGGTATATCTCGCAAAACATCCATCGTGTCATTTTCGTATTATGTCAATACCATGTCATTAGAGAGTTTTAGTACTGCGGAATGGTGCTACGCACGCATCACGCAAGCGCCTTGCGTTACGTGGCGTCGTTTGCCACTAATCGGCTTTTAGTACGCCGTATTACCCGCGTACGTAACGAGCGTGAAGCGTGTTGCGTCATCTTGTAGATCAAAATAGAAGCACGTGTTGTTGACAGCCAATGTGAGCCAATCCAAGTGTTATAGCCAGATTATGGCCATATTTTAAGCCACAGAGCCAGTCGGTGCTTTCCTTCGATGCCGCCATTTTGCAAAACGAAGTCGCGCTGTCGCGAACTTGTTCGAGAGCGGCGCGATCAGCTCATACGTACGCACGCTCGCATCTCATGCGTGCGTACGTAGCGGCTGCATACGTAACGCGATACGTGCGCGTTGCGGTCTGCGCATGCGCACTACGCAGAACGTGGCGTCCTTACGTACGCAACGCCGCCACGTACGCAGCGTACGCAGTACTAAAACTCTCTATTATCTAAAGTTCATGAATTCAGTGACCTTGGTGTTCTTTTCGATAGCATGCTACATTTTTTCTGCGTACACTAAACGTGCTTTCATGCGTGGTCTTCGTTCTTTCGGCTGCGTTTGTAGAATCTCTGTAGAGAATTCAGTTTTCCTACAGCCTTCCTACACACCACAACGAACGCTATCATTGCGAACGCTATGCAGACACTGCCTATACTGTAATTGATTACATGTGGACGTTGCAAGAATAGTCGAGTCCGTGCAACACGTATCCACTATAGCACGGAAGTAAAACACTGTGTGCGCTTCTTGTGACTGCTTGAAAGGGGAAACGCGTGCACGGTTGGATCGCGTGACGATGCCGTTGTCTCGTGACGAAGCCAGGCGTCCGCTTTCACAGCGCTGCATGGATTTGTGGTAACACAACTCCAGAGTCAGAACAGCCGTGCGTCACCGCGTTTGCCGACCGGAAAGAAAAAAAAAAGAAGTGCGCGCGAAATGTGCGACGTGGTGCGCGGACAGCTCAGCGAGTTCTCGTCACAGCAATCAGAGCTGCTGCATAGTTAACAGCGGGCTCGCAGATGCGGCCGTCGCATTAACAAGTTCGGCGGCCCGCCCAAGTTGTCATGCTGCCATAAAGAAGCAGCTCGTTTGTTCCCGCCGTTGACGCCTGTCGCATGGGAAGCTGACAGCTGCTTCGACCTTTGCGGTTGTTTCGCTAACTCTTCGACTGTAGATATATACCAGTCTACTCAATGTACGCTTAACAATTCCAAACAAGTTTGCTAATTCCGCGACAAAAAAAGGGGTGATGATAGCAGTGTAATGTTCACCATCAAATTCAAGATACCTCTTCGTATCGCCTCATGGTTTTCCGTCATCTCTATTGTTATGCGCGTGAGAAGGGGGTTTCAGCCCCCCTCACCCCCATCCCCCTCACACACACGTTTCCTGGCTACGACCCAAGAAATTGTTCGATTTTTGCTGGTTCGTATGTAAACTATAGCGTGAATCCGTGGCAGCCAACGGTATAGTTCTACCAAGCTTTTCATCGCTTGCATAAGACATGGGTAGGAGTTTGACGACGTCGAACGACACAACCTAAATTTAATATGCAATTACGCGAGAATGGTGCAGTCGGAGTGTCTGAGAATTTTCTGTAAACTTCAAGAGAAGGGTCAAAGCCTTATGAGCCATTACAGTTTCATTGATCCGTGATCCCTGGTACGAATACTGCATGCTTTTGCAATTGAAGTTGACCAACGCTAAAAACGCACTCAATTAGGATACTCAAGCACGAGCAAGAGGCCGTCATATTTATGTTTTTATATAGTTTCCTGCGATATTTACTGGAGGAAATCCTGGCGCTGTCACCCTTCAGCCACGATGGCAATGAAGGGTAGTGCACGGATTCGCCTAATAGTCGTGCGTGTGGCTTCCAATGCATTTGTGGTTTTGTTTATTGTTGTGTATTGGTCTTTGTTTCGGATAAAATAATAAATCGTTGTAAACTTCGCGAGCCTAGTAGAATCGGTGGGTAGTCAACAGGATAGAAAGGTGGGCCAGCTGGTGTAGTTAATAATCGTTCATCGAACTGGCAGCGCGGGAGAACACACAAAAGAGTCAAAGAGGCACACGGCGTGCTCTTTGCTCCTTGTGTGTGTTCCCCCGCACTGCCAGTTCGCTGAACGACTAAAAATATTAAGGTCATGGAGTGAAAGTGCCGAACTTTGTTTTACGACAAAGCGGCTACGGTTAACACGGAGCCAAACTAGCCAAACGAAGTCGGAAGAACGAAGCTTAGACAGATCCATGCAGTATTCATCATTTCCGCGTTATAGCTGAAGCGCTGTGCGTGGGAGCTCCCACAGGCATTAGCGCCAAATTTCCTTCTATGGAGTATCACTATAGGAAACTTCATGCCTCAGTCACCCTTTCTGAAATGGCAGCAGATGAGGTGTCGCGATGGACGAGGGAGAATTTCAACAGTGACGGTATAGTGACGGCTTACGAGGCCTTTTACATCTCTGCTTGGCCCTGTATATTCTGTGAAATGAAATTGTACGAAGGATCCACGATGCGTACAGTTGTTGACATATCCATAGTTCTATAATGAAAAGAAGATGAACGATTCAGTGGAGAACTAGAATGCTGACCTTAATGAGCCGATGTTACAAATATCAGCCGGGCAGGCGGCGATATATATTCGAATAGAGAAAACGAAGTTGGCTTTATCTCGAAGGCACCTAGCTGCGATGACGCTTATAGCTGTTGGAATCATCTGTAACACGAGTAAATGATTTTATGAGACAATAACTGGACCAGTTTCACTGACATTTGTTGCACTCTAGAAAGAAAGTTTGTTTTCCGACAAAGATAAGGAACTTTATTCATAAAGTTCATAATGTGCGAACACGATTGATTAATATGTAGGTTTAATCGTCCCAAGACCATCATATGAATATGAGAGACGCTGTAGTAAAGGGATCCAGAAATTCGTACCACCTGGTGTTCCTTAACGTTCACCCAAATCTGAGCAAACAGGCCTACAACATTTTCGCCTCCATCGAAAGCACAGCCGCCTCAGCCGTTATTCGATCCCGTGACCTGGGAGTCAGTCAATAGCCGAGTAGCTTAGTCACTACACCACATAATATGCGCACATTTATGTCAATATTTAGGACGGTTCTCTAATTTCCTTGCTCGAAAATAAGTGGTACCCTAAATAGTGGTGTTTAACACGTGCGACGAGACTAGCGTCACGCTAATCTCGTCGTCAGCGCGAGCGTTTAGGCTTACTCAACGTTGCCTCTTCATGTAACTTCCGGTGAGCGGCGTTTTTTCGAGCTCCAGCGACACACAAAAAAACAAAAAACAAAAAAACATCAGAAGCTGTATTGTTTTTTTATTGAAATAGAAATAAACGAAGGTGTTTTTGTCACTGCTACTTGGCAACGGCTACCCCTTTACACTTGAATGTGGCCAATAAAGAAAAAAAGTAAAACAGCGTCTATACATATATCGTTTGTTCTGACATTTTTTAAAAATAGTTTAGCCTTAGTTATTTGCATAGCCTTCATTTTAACTTGATTGTGCCGAAACGAGGTTCCTTGCGAAGTAAGAAATTTCGCTTCGATTGGTATTTCAGGAACGGAGGCCCGAGTTAATGACACAATGCGCGCAGCCACGAAAAAGAAAAGAAAAAAAGAAAAATTAGTGCCAGAGAACCGTTTTGCATGCGTGAACTCCATTTCATAACCCTGGAAAACGTCGCCCCATTTTCCCGACGAAACAAGTTCACCATCGAATAATTGTTGAGGTTGTGCATCCCAGTACTACGATGTGATTAGAGAAGCCGTATAGTAAAAGGTTTCGGAAATTCTTACCATCCAGGAATATTTAAAGTTCACCTATATGTAAGCACATGGGCTTTTATACCATTGCTTCTCCATCAAAATGCGATCGCCGCGGTCGAGATTTGATCGCGCGCGACCTTATAGGGTCGAGCATCGTATATTCACTATAGGCCACTGCGGCGGCATCGGCGACGACGAAGACGACGGTGATCACAACTGTATAATTTGACGCTTTGCTGAAGGCATGTCAGTGCAAAATGTACACCCTTCCGGGGTATTATAAGCGTGCCTAAAGCTACCTATACCAGCACACGTAACAACTTACGCAATAGAAATGGAAATGCTTGCGCAAGGGTCTTCCTTGTGCATACAATTGCTTATTCTACATTCTATATGGACCGATACCACACGTAATATACATCGTTGCATAGGATTACTTGTACAACGTTGTATGAACAGGGCTTTCATCAGTTGCTTTCTTCTGCTTGCTGCTTTCTTCTGCTTCTTCTGAGGGCCGTAGCGCTGTATTGCACGCTACGTGACGTAACTGTTCATGCATCGCAGCTAAACTTGCACCGTGTTATCGCGTTCACCCAGCACGGATAGCTTCGACGCACTTATGCGGTCTTGGCGCCAAAACACACTTTTCGAGACTTCAATTCCATGTTTGATCGCCTACTTACTCATTTATCTATGTGCTTTATGCTTGCTCTTGCTGTACTTGTGCTACTACAGGTTCGTTCATGCAGGTTCGCTCGTAGTGTCATGCAAATCATACAAGACACCTCACTTTCCATTCTCTTCTTTCGACGGAGCAGCACTGTTCCTTTGTAGTCGAATTCGCTGAGTGGCGAGATCCCAATTTCAGAGCTGTATTCTTCCAAGCAATGCCTGTGACGCAAGAAAACACTGCTTTCGGCTTATATTGCTGCCACAGGATTGCTCAGTGATGGAATTGATGTTTTACTTTTTGGAACAGATTCTGGAGCAAAAAAAAAAGTGCTTAGGAGCAGCATTAAGTGCTTCCGGAGCAAATGGCAAAGTATTCCGAACGGCTTCTGGAGGCTAAAACATCATTGAAATGTGTAATTAATATTATTACTTATTTAATGAACATATTGCACGTACAATAACCATAAGAAATTGCAAGAAACAAATGATTAAGCAGATGCATGATCACTGATCACTGAGTAAGACGAGCTTCATATATTTAAAATGGCGTTACTTTTGTCGTAAATGACATAAAGCTCACCACCAAATTAAAAAAAAATCTAGGCACAATCACATGAAACTATCGCCAAACCAGCAATTAAAAATTGGTACGAGATCAGAGAATTATGCAAGTCTCACATGTCCAAAAAAGAGCCAGCATCAAAAATTAAAGAAATGAAGCTATTTACATAAAATGCCAGTTTTTGTGGCATAAATGAGGTCAAAGCTGATACAATAGGAAATGTAATCAATCACACATCAAAGTCATCACAGCAGAAGTTCGTAACCTCTATGATATCTAACTATCATTACGTACATTTCACCAAAATAACCTGCTTGTCAGGCCTAAACATACAGCTGAATCACACACATATAAATACAAATCTTCTGGCATTGCTAATACGCTAGTGTGCAGCTATAGTATGCCGTTTGTGATCAAGCTGCATACTATAGATGATAGTATACAACCTTGGTTTTGGTTTCGTGTAGGCTTGCTGAACGATCACACAGTTCAACTTCTCTGTTTTCCGTTTCCCAATAACATATTGTAGCAGCTTCGGAGCATGCAGTTACTGGCAAATATGACACTTTGGAGCAACCCGGAGCAGCGTTTCTCTTTTGGGGCACTTTGGAGCAATCGGAGCAGCACTCACTGATTGCTTCCTTCGTCACCCCCATAGCCTTTCAATTGTATTCCGTACACGTTTTTTTGACCCCCTTCACTGGATTAAATTAAACGGGGACGTGGGCAAAAAGAAATGGACAATCATGAAAAAACACGCTATTAAAGGTAGACACCGGTGAACTCGCTGCGAAGAAAAAGGACGATGCATGCCGAAGAATATATGCATAATGTGCGACCCCATATATTTCCACATGCAAGGAAGGTTTCCTTAGATAGCACGGCGAGGCCCGCCTCGGTGGAACATTATAGTTACTATGCTAGGCTGCTGACCCGATCGAAGGTCACGACTTCGATCACTTCCGCGACGGCTGCATTTTGGTGAAGGCCAAAATGTCAGAGGCCCATGCATACTGCACGACGTCAGTCAAATACCGCCAGATGGCGGAAATCTCCGAAGCCCTCCCCTACAGCGTCCTTCGAAACCATATCGAAAAAAAACCTAGATATTATTAGATAGCTCGACTAGTTCGAAATGATCGATATGTCTGGCTGGTGACGCGACCTATTATAAATAATAGTTCTGAAAAAAAACAAAATGCGCGATCACAAAGTGTGTTTGGTAACGTACATTCCGTCACTCATTGGAAAAAGTGCCGCACGAGATCGATATCCAATTTACCATTGATGTTACGATCACTAGAAAAACGTCGCGTCGTGCTGATCGAGATCCGATTTCGCTCGAACTTGCGAAAAAATGAAATGATACTGCAGGCACAAGGCGCCACGTACATCCCACAAACTTTTTTCGCGCGTTTCTGTTTCTCATTATTGCGCTCACTGCACTCTTTTTTCCCTGTAAGGTCTGAAAACACACGTGTTATTGTAGTCGGAAACGTGTCACCGAAATAGCTGTCGAGTGTTGCCACATTCGGTGATTCATTCCCAGAATAGATGTGTCAGGATTATGCTCCTTCCAGTGCGAAAGCTTTCGTCGAAATTCGTTCGTTCTTCGGTGTGAGCATGTGTGTGTCACCCTTTCTAGTAAAAAAAAATATAAAAATGTGCATATGAACTGGTTTCTGGCCGCGTTTTCATCTGAGCAAGCTGACACGCCATCGTATGCGGTTCTCGTGTTGAATGCGGAAAGTAAAAACTCGTCACTCGCTCTTGTCTGGGCTGTCAGTGTTGTGTGGCTTAATTGCCCAACTATGTACATTCGTAATTATTATCGCCCCAACAACGTTCTTTCCTTCGTGTCAAAGTCGAACTCGTTATCGTTTACGTACATGGCGGAAACTGCTTCAGCGGGGATTGCCCATCTTTTCCCGAGTAGCGTTTACCTCCTCGATGATGTATAGTTATAAGCGGCTATGTCCACACGTTTGTTACAAACGAGTGCTCAACAAAGCGCGCGCCTCCAAAGCCTAACCGCTACGTGATGTCGAGGCGGCGAGCAGACGCGACAGAAGCCGGCGTAAAGAAGAAACAAGCATAAGAAGACAAAACCTCTCCCCCTCGGAAGCGCCGTAGCCACGCCGACCAACCTCCGTTCTAACACCCATCGAAATCCAGAAACATCGAGAAGGAAGGAGTGAGCCACTCCCTGGGTGCGTCATGGGTCACGGAGAGTTCGAGAAAGATCCCGCCCCTTCCCCAGCTTTGGCTGTTGAGTGCGCCGATGAAACTTCGAGAACCCAGGGCGAACGTATATAAGGCAGCAGCGGAGAGAGTTGCAGTAGGAGTTGAAGAGAGTTTGCTGCCGTCAGGCGAAAGCTTGTTCTACAGTGACCTAGCAGAGAGGAAGTGTGTTTTCCATCTGCTGGTGAAGGCTTGTCTTACAAGGAGGAGAAGAGTGCGTGTTTATCGCTTTTGGGTGAAGACGTGTTCTGCAGTCGCAGCGCGTGAGCGGCTGACGTGTTACCGGCGAAGAAGTTTTGTGCGGACATTTCACTACGGGAGAGTTTCCTAGAAGAGAAACCTCGGGCGCAGCGGGACGACAGCCGGATCTGGACTTTGAGTGAGTGTTTCTTTGAAGAGAGAATTCAAGCTTTGTTCCAAGAACTTTGGACTGAATACGTTTGACGAACATTTTAGTGTATAAGTGTCTTGGTTAATTATTGTACGAGATTACATTGTAGCGCGCGTTGTTCTTCATGCCCGTTGTTTTGAGTACCTTGTGATTGGTGACGTATTGCATTGAATTATTGCCATGTGTGCATGTTTGTGTGTTGTTTGTTCTGTCACATTTGAAAATACATTTTTTATAATCAACTCTCGGCTCTGCCTCGTTCATTGGGCAACAGCCGGCGTTCGCTGACGCACGCAAGGGACCAATACTAAATTGTCCGCGCTTTCTAGGTGCCATTCGGGCGACCGATATGTCAACTTTTGGAATTAGCTCGGCAATCGCCTCCCTAAATAACGGGACCAGTGACGTTATGGCTCGACACTAGGTCCACAAAATAATTATATACATTGTAAAAGTAAGCTTTTTATGCAGCAGTGTGCGCTTTTTGTGGCTATAATAATATTATCTGCAATTTTACGTTCTAAAATCACGATATAATTATGAGGGACGCCGCGACGGAGGGCTCCGAAAGTTTTGATCATCCGGTGTTTTTTTTTAATGTGCAGTGCCAACGCACAATATACACGGGCATCAACCATTTCGCCCCCATCGAAACACGGCTGCAGCGGCCGGTGTCGAGCCCGCGACCTTTGGGTCAGCAGCCGAGCACCGTAACCACTGCACCATTGCGGCGGACCTGTTGTATACATGCGCTTGTGCACGTGACCAATTTCTTTTTTTTTAATGCGAAGCATTTATTAGCGAACTTCAGCGACTTGGAGCGTATCCATCCACCCATCCACCCACCCACCCACCCACCCAGCCGTCTACCCGTCCGTCCGTCCGTCCATCCACCCACCCATCCATCCATCCCTCTGTCCGTCCGTCCGTCCGTCCGTCCGTCTGTCTGTCCGTCCATCCGTCTGTCTGCCTGTCTGTCCGTCCGTCCGTCCGTCCGTCTGTCTGTCTGTCTGTCTGTCTGTCTGTCTGTCTGTCTGTCTGTCTGTCTGTCTGTCTGTCTGTCTGTCTGTCTGTCTGTCTGTCTGTCTGTCTGTCTGTCTGTCTGTCTAGCCGCCTACAACATTTTAGCTCTCCTGGCCGTTTCGATAATGGTATCGATACCAAACTTTGTATGGCATAAAATTACTGTATGAAGAACATAGTTGACTAGTCATAACATGAAAATCATGACATGTATGTCATGATTTACATTTTATGGTCCTGCAGCTCTTGCAGTGGTTTCATTCACATGGCCTGTTGCAAAACTGGTATGGTATGACATAACTGCATGGCGAACACAAGCGACAGACCCTAACATGAACATAATGGCATGCGCGTCATGTAAGAACATGGCAACATACCACGCTCATAGCGTGCTCACTGCCGTTTCACTAGCTCCACATATACTGAGTTTGGTATAACGGGACGGGAATAGATGGCAAAGGTAAACGACACATCCGAACATGATAATCGTAACACGGAGGTCATGTACGACATCATTTACGTCCACCTCGTAACGTTGTACTGATTTTAAAGTGACATATCAACATTTCTCATTCATGCTTCGCATGTCATCGATTCCCACTGTATGCGGGATCTGCCTTTTTTTTCACGATTCTGCGGCAGCTCGGGTACTGCTTGAGCTGAGCTGCCGCTGAGTTATGAAAAGTGCAGAGAGTCTCCACCCGGTTGACATTTTCCGTTTGGGCATGTTCTTTGGGTACCTTGTAGAAGTATCGACTCATGTTTTGTCAGGGTTGCCGCGGGGTGGACTTGCGAAGGAGCCAGAACCTCCAGCAAAAGTAGCCGAAGTAGCCGTGCCATTTCATTTTTTGCCTAATTTGTAGCGAGGCAGAACACACGTATAATTATTAGTGCTCTTAAGCTTTTATCAATGAATAATAATATCTTAATTTAGCAAAACCATAGAAAAAACAGTAAAATCCCCCCCCCCCTTTCTCTCGGCCATCGCTTGGTTTTCAAACCACCCATATGTATTGAATAATAGTAATACAATAAATTCCTTGCCCATTTATACAGTTTATGAAGTGTGTGACTGCTGACTCTCATGTTACCCGCGGCGTGTTTCCGATGGAGACGAATTTTTTTAGGTCCGTCGTGTACTTAGATTTCGGTAGGCGCTTGAGAACCCCGGGTGATCGAAATTTCAGGAACCCTCCAATAGGAGGTCTCATAATCAGGTCGTTCTTTTGTGGTTTTGGGACGGTAAACACCCACATTATTAGTATAGTTTGTGTAGGTGAGATAGAACTATTGCCAGATACAGAGTATCGGCGAGTCGGAACATGGTATATAAAAGCAGTTCTTGAAGCTGCAGACCGAATTTGATAAGAGAGCTTTGCATGAAGGTCCAACATCAGGTAGTGAAATCTACAACAGCTTCATTTCATTGCGAACGTCGTTTTTTGTCAAGTTTACTTAAGAACACGCACTGCGCATCAGAAGTGCTCGTAGAAACTTGCGTGTAGCATCAGCGTAGATTGCGGGCAGCATGAGAAGCGTGCTAGCCACACGTCAACCGACGTGCACGAAACATGGCCACTGCATAAGCGACGTGTAAAGGTGCCTCGACGCGCGCCAGTATGCTGGTTTAGGCATAGAGGACGCGCAAGCGCATCGGCCATAACAACAGAAAAGATTACAAAGCATTTCAGGAGCAAATAACGAAAAAACATTATTTCCAATGTGCCACCAAATCGGGAGTTCAAAAGTATCCAAAAAGCAGCCATAAAGTTAACCACAAAATTTCGTCGCAAAACAGGCTCGAAAAATATAGTCAACTGACACAGAGTAGAAACCAACTAAGGATTTTGTCTCTTCAATCATCAAAAATTAGGCCCTTTGACGTAGGTCAGTGGCACAAGAATAGGCTCGCAACATACATAACAGGTGAACTCTAGGGAAAAATGCAACCTTTTTTTTTTTCAATGGTACCTTTAAACTGACACTCAGTACAATTTTAGGCACGATCAGTTTAGAGTTCCCTTTTTAGAACATTACACGATATACTAAACAGCTTTCATACTTAATTCTATCATTTATAGAAATGCACATCCCAGTATAATCAGTATTGCACAAAACTGCATGTCTTTAACTTACTTTAAAAATGCCATGAAGAGGTACTTACTTTCTGTTAGCAACCGAATTCAATACTAGCTCACTTCTTCTTGACGTATCGTTTTGGTTCAGTGTTGTACGCTTATAATTATCTTTTTATTTTGCTACATTGTCAGTGCCACTCTGTGCTTGTATACATTTTTTTCTCGTTATTACAAACTGTATTAACGTATACAAAATATTTGTTTCCTGAAATGTGTTAGTTCATTCTGTCATTTATATGTAACACATTTATGTTAGTTACTCTATTGCACAAACTTTCTGTATGATTTGTGTTCTATTCAACCGCATGCTGCCGCACTGCTGGAGCAATGTATGGGTGGCAAGGCCTTAGTCAGGCAGACGGTGTTCTGCATTTTGCCTTGCCATCCAAGACTCACTCTGTGTCTTAAATAAATCACTTAATATTATTAAAAAAACAAACCAATAAAGCAGCTTTTTTTTTAAATAGAAACATTAAATACATATGCAGACAACAAAATGGCGTTAAGGTGAAAATACCCAAGTGCTTGCTTTAGTTATATATAGGCGAGAGGTAGTCGACACCTGTCCATAGCTCACTGTTGCGTTTTATTTCGCACTTGTAGTGCAGCAGCAAAGTATATGTCGTGCGACTGTTCAGCGAAACGCAGTACTCCTTTTGAATGACTCCCTCCCCCCTCTTTTTCCTTCTTTTTTGTGCACATTGACACGTATACGACAGGAAAAGGGGCTCGGAGGCAAACGCCGAGACAGTATCATTACAATATCACCGAGCCCCGCCGCGGTGGTCTAGTGGCTAAGGTACTCGGCTGCTGACCCGCAGGTCGCGGGTTCGAATCCCGGCTGCGGCGGCTGCATTTCCGATGGAGGCGGAAATGTTGTAGGCCCGTGTGCTCAGATTTGGGTGCACGTTAAAGAACCCCAGATGGTCGAAATTTCCGGAGCCCTCCACTGCGGCGTCTCTCATAATCATATGGTGGTTTTGGGACGTTAAACCCCGCATATCAAACAATATCACCGACTACGATGAATGCTCAGGTGAATGGTTGCTGTAAAGGATTTCAGACAGGCCTTGATACAGACAGGATTGAAAGTGTTTGTTGTTTTACTCAGGTTCTACGTTCCAAAAGCGCAGTTTATTTGTGAGGGACGCCACAGTGGAGGGCTCCGAAAGTTTAGACCATGTGGTGTTCTTTAACGGGCACCTAAATCTAAGCACGCGGGCCTAGAGTATCTCGCCTCCATCAAAACACGGTTTCTGCGGCCGGGACTCAATCCCGCGAGCTTTGAGTCCGTAGATTAAAATTTAAAAAAAATGGAAAGGAAAAATTTTCGACGACGGACATAGGCATAGTTAAAACCGAGAGCTATAACGCTGCCTATGGTATTTTAGGCTCGACGCATCTCACGGGCTTGCGGGCGTCTCCTGTCACCAAGGTGTCACGGTCAGTCATAAAAACAGGTACGCGCCACAATCAGTAAACACCTCTATACTCGCCAGTGGTTCACTAAGTATGAAAAAAAAAGGCAACAGTTAGTCCAACAAATAGCCTCAGTGGAGCAGCATTCCACATGCCAAAGGAAACATTAATCGAGCTTGTAGGGAGGAACAAAATTACGACGCAGTCTTCTGACGATGTGGAAACACTCTTACCTACATGTCCAGTCTCACGCTTTTACATATGCCTCATCAAAGAAATCAAAACGCTGCATGCTCCGCCCCTCCGAAGGTTCCACGTCAGTGGAGCTGAAACACAATTTCCTACATGCTCCACCACTGCCCAGTTTTTTTAATGTGTTTATGATCCATATTTCCCGTGCTCTGGAAGCAAATCAAAGCGTTTATTGTCGCGATAATGACTCTCAGCGTCGAATGGTTTCATTTAATGGCATTATTCGAGGGCACGTGCGCGAACGCAATCAACATTAATATATATCACGCCAGCCCCGCCACGGCTAAGGTACTCGGCTGCTAACCCGCAGATCACGGGATCGAATCCCAGCTGCGGCGGCTGCATTTCCGATGGAGGCGGAAATGTTGTAGGCCCGTGTGCTCAGATTTGGGTGCACGTTAAAGAACCCCAGGTGGTCGAACTTTGCGGAGCCCTCCACTACGGCGTCTCTCATAATCATATGGTGGTTTTGGGACGTTAAACCCTACATATCAATCAATCAATACATATCACGCCACTCGTTTTGTTTTTGTTTATTTATTTGTTGGCGCGCTTGTATTTGTTGGCACGTTTGTTTATTCATAGTTGGCGCGCTACGACCTGATTCGCTTGTGCGCCCCGTTTCCCTCGGCGGGGACAAGCTTAGCGGTTCATTTATGCAAACCGGACAACAGCCTTATTCGCTGTATCGCCTGTTGAAGACGACGAGCATTATGAGTGCCGACATGCACGCAGACAGACGTGCTCACGTGCATCTGCGTGTAGTATACACGCGTAAAGCACGCACGACACTAAAGCAATTTCCGGCATCGCTCGGTGGCAGAACAATAAAGGCAGCAGCGATAGGCGTTGCCATCGCAACTGCACGCATCGACTGCGGGGAAATGGAGACGACAACGTTTACAGTTTCTGTCGGGTTTGTTTTTTCTTTTTCTGTTTCGTTAATCTTTGCCGCGTGCTTTGAATAGCATCGTTATTTACGTTCGTGACAGTTGATGATGATATGTGGGGTGTAACGTCCCAAAACCACTATATGATTATGAGAGACGCAGTAATGGAGGGCTCTAGTCATTTTGACAACCTGATGGGATTCTTTAACGTGCACCTAAATCTGAGCACACGGGCCTAAATCATTTTCGCCTCCATCGAAAATGCAGCCGCCGCAGCCGGGATTCGGTCCTGTGACCTGCGGGTCAGCAGCGGCGGGGCAAAGTTGATGGTCGCTTCATTGGCCAAGGATATAGCACTGCGGGAATCCTTGGATTGTTGCTTCTTTGGTTTACACTTAGTTAAGGCGAATGCAGTGTAAATATCTAACTTAGAAGTGTAGCGGTTTGGGCTAGTTATAGAAGGTCATAACGATTGCTATATCCCTCGTCTTTTTGTCCTATTGTCATCGTTCTGAGCTCACGCTATAACAATCGTAAATATGAAGTGACGAGCAGCTATATCAGACAATGGCAGAATGCCCAATGCGGGAAGAACGTAGGCTGGTTTGAACTTGAAGGTCGACACTTTTTGAACGGGTACGTGAGTCTTCGATTACGACTGCCAAGTGTCGTTCTGAAGTACGACTATTAGGAAAGTAATTTTATTATTGGCTGGCGGCCATATATATACTGGAATTATTTGTACCGCATTGTTCGAAGGTGTTAATTCGCTGGTACTGGGTTGTGTCTATTTCTTTTATTAGGGAGACATTCTCGATACTTTCAAATCTCCAACTTTTGATCTTCTTGCGGTTACGGCAGGGGTTTCAAACATGCGGCCGCGATCTTCCCGCATGCGGCCCACGGTCGGCACATGACTGTCTTCACCCACAAACTACTTTATTATTTTCATAATTAAGCCATGTGCGTGAGCTACACAGGTATGACTGCCCTAAAGCAAGTTCTCGTGAAGCACCCCATGTGGTCACCATGCGTTGAAGGGTAACCAAGAACAGTATCTCAGTATCGGCGTCCATAATTTACTGTAACGTTTTGGAGATCGGTATCGACACGTTGCTGAATGTAATCAGGCATGGTCGCAAATCTTCTTCATAAACGACCCATATTTGAAATACAAAAAATGCTTTCTCTTCAATGGTACGGATAGCTGACAATGTGTGCAAACCCCCTGCCCCCCCCCCCCTTCGTCTTTTACCTTTTCCCCCGGTCCTCGCGGGGATAAATTCTGCAATTGCGGCCTCGCCGCCAGACATGTATTCGAAAGCCCTGGGTTGCGGTATAGTCTCAATCCCTCCCTTTTCCCTTGAACGTGCACCGTCACAAGAATTTCTGACGTCGCGATGGTTTGACGAAGTCACGAAATTGGACGATCCGTGACGTCATAATGACGTTAAACGGTGACGTTATCGTGTGATGATTTTATTTGTATCACTTGTGTTTACGGCATCGATGAAGGGCGCTTGTCGATTTCCGAGTTTGATGAGGCATCCGAGGCCTTCGCCTTGCCCCGCCGCGGTGGTCTAGAGGCTAAGGTACTCGGCTGCTGACCCGGAGGTCGCGGGCTCGAATCCCGGCTGCGGCGGCTGCATTCCCGATGGAGGCAGAAATGTTGTAGGCCCGTGTGCTCAGATTTGGGTGCACGTTAAAGAACCCCAGGTGGTCGAAATTTCCGGAGCCCTCCACTACGGCGTCTCTCATAATCAAATGGTGGTTTTGGGACGTTAAGCCCCACATATCAATCAATCAGGCCTTCACCTTAACAGGAAGCATTGTCGCCTACTGACGACTTCGAAGGCTTCGGTCCGTATTTAGAAAAATTACACCATCTCTCGCTAAAGGGAACGATGTACAGATGCGAAGCAGCGGGCGCTAACGTTTATACTAGCGGTGACGTTGTGCAGGAGAGAAACCTGGGGCGGTGCACTGCACGCAGCGATGGATCGATGTTTCCTACTAGAACATGCCAATCGCTGCAAATGGGTAATGATAGACAGAAGACTCCTATTCGACACAGGGACCCGCAGTTTGGTTTTAAGCTAACGCGCACACCACTAACCTTTTTCGTTCAACAACGCGCAGGAGAAATCTCTCACCGGCATTACCTTGGAAGTCAAAATCCTGTGCCCATATATAGGAGGCATTGGCAATGAGCGTGTAAACGCCACGGAGAGAGAGGGATGTTTAGAGGAGAGAGAGAGAGAGAGGCAGTGAGAGTCTGCGTGGCGAGGCGAGAAACGGGGTAGTGTGGGAGAGGAAAGAGAGGGGGCGCACATGCGCAATGAGGGTGCGAACGCCGCAGGGAGATGATAAGTTCGAAAGAGAGGGAAAGCATAAGAGAGGAGAGAGAGGGGACGCGCATGCGCAGTAAGAGTGGTCACGCTGCACACCGGCTTGAGCTCGACTATAAGATACTTCGCATTTAAAATGAGTATCCGAGGCTTGAGTTGTTCGCACGGTGTAGTTGTTCGTGAGAACGAGGGAGTCAAGTCACAAGTTAGGTAGGCCGTTGAGTCACACTGAAGTCGATCACTCATGGTGAATGACACTTGTCCAATCGAAAGGTTTGTCGATTCAGCCTTAGAGTCCTTATATGAGTTCACTACTTTGTGGTGGAAGTCACCAACATTGCGTGTGTGACTAAACGTGGCTCCATCATTTACCGCGTGACTGCGTCCCGAAAACCCACCGAATTTTATTGTTCAATATTGTCTTTCTTTTTCTGTAATCGTTTTCTCATCCCGACTTAACTATATTCGACCGGAGATATCCTCTTGACGACATTTCTCTTTCTCCTTGTTTCTTTTTTATCTGTGTGCAATTGCCTCTCGCGATGTTCCGCGAGACTAATGGTACTTTGGCGCACACTGCAACATACGGCGTGGCGTTTTCTGTTGCTTACATTCCCGTAAGTGCACCTGTGACATTCCCGTAAGAACGAACACCAACACTGGCAGCGAAATTCTTTCAGCGAAAGGAGACACACCAAGCCAGAGACAAGACAAAAAATAAATTACTAAAAGAGATACCGCTTCGATGTTTCGTTGCCGGAATGGGTTCTTAAACGTAAGAGCTGTATGTAAGCGCCATAGCTTGCTGGTCTTTTTTTTCCCCTTTGATGTCTTCTCTGTCTTGCTTTGTCTTGATTTGCGCTTTCCTCCAAGTTAGCGTCTTCTACCACTCCCGCAAAATGGCTCGGTCTGTAGGAAAGATTGGACGCTTTATGTCGGCAAGCCAGTATAGCTTTTAAGAGTCGAAACCTCGAGAGGACCTCCGGCGTCGTGTAGGAGTATGTTGCCGAACTGTACGGCACCATTTCTTTTTTTTTACCTTTTCGCCAAGAGTAGACCAGAAAAGGGAATTACAGCAACGTGTATGACCGTCTCGCTATTGGTAAAAGTAGTGCCAAGCATCGCTGGCATTTCGGTTCGTCCTGCCATACGGATTTGTTGTGCTACTATACATTGCTTTCAAAAGCAACTCGGTCATTTCTCTTTCAATTTACTGCATTTGTCTGTGCTGCTAAAATGACCAGCTAAAGCGGCGATCTTCGAAGAGGAACGGAAGAACTCGATTCGCTTTTTGTTCGTATGTATGGATTGGTTGGTCTAACTGTCATTGACTTCGCCAGCAATCATTTATGTTTACATTTATATCTCAGCGAAGCGAGGCGCTGTCATATAGGGCGTATGAATACTATAAAGGGCTGTTTTCAATCATTATCATGATTATCGGATTCAGCTAGTAATAATAATAATAATAATAATAATAATAATAATAATAATAATAATAATAATAATAATAATAATAATAATAATAATAATAATAATAATAATAATAATAATAATAATAATAACTTTTTCTGGGGTATTGCGTTCCAAATCATCATATAATTATGAGGCACGCAGTAGTGAAAGGCTCCGGTATTTCGACCCCGTGGGGCAGCTACACTATGTACACGGGCATCTAACACTTCGGCTGTGTCGAAACGCGATCTTCATGGCCGGGATTCGAACCCGCGTCTTTCGGGTCAGCGGCCGAGCACCGTCACCGTTGTACCACCGCGGCGACAACCTGAGCACCAACGCCCTGCGGCAAGCTCACACATCTCTTGTATACGTATTGCGCTTTGAATACATTTGTGCGTTCTTTTGTGTACGCCGCGCGCATTTGCACCTTCTATGGGTGTGGCCAAAGAAATTTTAAAGCACGCTCCAGTTTCGATCCAGTGATGATTCCGCTGAGAATTGATAATCCGTTGAAAATATGATCCAGTGATGATTCTGTTGAAAATTCGATCAATATGGTATCCGCTCGATACTGAACTGTTGTCGCACGGGAGCCATCGTTTAGGTTCAATATCTGCAGCAGCTTAATTTTTGTGGCGCTTTGAACACAGTATTTACTAAACTCACGTACCATGAATGATAGATGAGGAGCTGAAAAGCGTTTGTTGTCTGCCTCGGCGGAACAGTGGCTACGATGGTCGGCTGCTGACGGCGAAAATCGCGAGTTTGGCAAAATGACAGGGGCCTGTCTACTGTGCGATGTTAGTGCACGTTAAAGAACACTGGATGGTCGAAATTTGAAAAGCCCTCCGCTACAGTGTCTCTCATAATCTTATCGTGATTTTGGGGCGTAAAACCCCTATATTATTATTATTATTATTATTATTATTATTATTATTATTATTATTATTATTATTATTATTATTATTATTATTATTATTATTATTATTATTATTATTATTATTATTATTATAGTGGATTCGGTTAACGCATCTGGGATTCTTCCACGATTGCACAAAAGTTCACATATGGGAACACCACGAACCACGAAGTCCGTGTTCGGCAACTGGCTATAGCACAGATATCGGGGGTGCTCCGTGAAAGAGCATTGTTTATCCTACGGCGAGACACGCTGCCCACTCCTGGTATGCCCGTCGACTGCTTTCAGTTTCTTGCCAATCTTTCTGTATATATACTTCTTTTCTACAGCTTTGATCCCACTATATGCCTTGCGATCATTGTTCAGGCGTGAAGCGTATGCCCTTCGCCATCGGTCATCGACACAATCACCAGCACTCACTTACCTGCATACGCAGTCAAGGCACTTGACACGAACGCGTTCCTGCGAGCGTCTGAACCTTTCGTCGGCGAGCCTATAGCCGCAGAATGCCGAGAATGCGCAGAGATTGCGCGCTCCTTCTTTTACAGCACGCCTTATCTCCACACCGCAGATCTCGAGATTTGGGCGCCGAAGATGCATGCAGGAAGTCCCGAGCATATTTCGCGTGGTGCAAGCGGGCACCCTCAACTCTCGTCAGACATCCGAGGCAAGCAACCACAGAGGAACCTCGTCCTCAATACCACTGCGTACGTAACGCAAAACTAGCTTGATTGATGTACGTGGTTTAACGTGCCAAAACAAGCATATGATTATAATATACGCCGTGGTGCCTTAGTGGATGGCTCCGGAAATTTTAACCACCTGGGGTTCTTAAACGTGCACCCAAAGCTGGGCACACGGGCCTAGAGCATTTTCGCATCCATCGAAAATGCAGCCGCCGCAGCCGGGATTCGACCCGCGACCTGCGGGTCAGCTACAGCCGAGTTCCTTAGCCACTATAGACCACCGTGGCGTGCTGCACAACCAGCTCCCGTTATAGTTCCGAACTGAAGCGCTGCGTAAGTCTTATGTTTCGGCAACGTCTAAATAATATAGAGAGCTTCACGTGCCAAACTACGATTTATAAGGGGCGCAGGAGGGCTCCGGAAATTCGCTGTCCATCTCACAAGAACGCGCACAGTAGCGTGGGGGGTTAGGGGGGTGGTAAGGAGGCGGCCGCTTTCGTTAGTAACTTGAGAGGTGGGTGCAAAATTCTGCGCCATAGCTATGCCCTTACATTGACCTAATAGGGAGGGGGGCGGCGCCCCCTGAAAGGAAATTCTCCGCTGTTCAACTGGTGTATTTTAAAGGCCTAACTGTATGTACGCGTTACAGCGCGTGGCGCGATTCAGCGCCGCGTCACGTTGCATAGTGAAAGGGCACGCCACGCGCTGACGCGTGTACGCGCGGTTATGGCCTTACGTGCACTGAGATCGCACAGTGCACTGACATCCAGCAATCCGCCTTCATGGAAATGCGACCGCCATGACTGGAATCGAACTCGCGACTTACGCTACAGCAGCGGTGACGCTGCAACTTCGGCGAAACGTAGATGAAGTGACGTATGCGGCGCATATATCTGTTGGCGACGTCTTAATCTGTTATGGCGGGTCGATAATGAACGGTTGATTCACTACAAGATATGTATACATACTGAACCTAGCGTTTTGTCTGAATGTAAGTTGCAGTATAGCCTACATGTGGCCTTATCGTCATAGTCGTTCCAAATTCGTTTTTTGAATTATGCGAGTCATCATTCCTGCTTCTTTTTGTCAGCAGACAACGCCTCGTGTGTGTCCGATGCTAATTCTCAACTTGGGGCGTCGCCTGGTCGTTCGACGCGGACGCACGAGCGAGCCAGACGTCGTCGTGACGCGTGTGAATGTGCGCGTGTCAAGCGGGCAGGCAACGCTGCAGCGAAAGCTGCCGCCCTAATTACGACGCTCATCAGCGCGGCCGGAGGCAAGTCCGCTCGCCGGCAATGATCGCCCCGTCGGGCTCGCGGCCGCCCGTCGAGAAAGCCGCCAGGGGGAGGTCGGAGCGCGCATATTTCCCAGCGTGCATAGTTCCCCGCAGTTTGCTTGATCTGTAAGCGTTGCGTTAACGTTATGTCGGGGAATAAGTAATTAGTATATACTTTGATTTACCTAAACTGCGCTCTTCTTGTTTCAAAATGTTTGTCACTATGCCAACTATAGCAGTTAAAAAGAAAATCGAAGAGCCAGTTCCACCCCAAGTGAAAGCTGTACAAACTGAGTGGGATTCATTCACCCGTTTTTCCCTTGTTCGCATGTGTTCGTATGCTCTTTTCATGTTCTTTTCAAGTGTTTATCTGTTATTTTCTGTTCCTGTGATAAGGTGGTTTTACAAATCCTTTGGTGTTCTCTTCTTGTGTTGATCTGATTCTTTTCGCGACTATCTGTTTTATGATTTACAATCGACGTTCTATTGTTGTTCTACTGGTCGCTCCTCCAAGTGTGGTGCGCCAAACTCCCGACGGTGGCGTTTCACTTCCACTTCACTGATTTCGCCAGGCGACGGCGGTGTTTTCAAGCAAGCGTTCGCTGTCGCTCCAAATGCGCAGCGTCAAACGTGGGACCTGCGTGACGTCAGCGCGAGACGACGACAATGCGGTCCCCTAAAATGCATTCCATTTCATATGCAGACTTCGCTGCCATAATGCATGTGCGCAGTGTTATTGCCCCTTTCAAACTGGTAGAATTGTATAAAATGTGGTAACTGGTGTCACTATATAACGTCTAAAATGACAAGCCGTAAGTGCGAACGAAGTGAGCTATCATAACTACGTCGGTGGATGCATGAGGAGCCATCAGTGTAGAGACTATACGACACCACCAGTGCTCCCTCACTGTGTGCCGACACCAGGGGCTTCGGAACAGGGGGGGGGGGGGGGGGAAGGGGGGCATGCCTTTACTAGCAGCTGCTGCGACCCCTCCCCCTCCTTTTCTTGATTTAGCAATAACAGAGATATCTACTAGCGCCTATATATATATATATAGTACACACATATAGATATATATATATAGATAGAGTATATATATAGATATATATATATATATATATATATATATATATATATATATGTATATATATATATATATATATATATATATATATATATATATATATATATATGTATATATATATATATATATATATATATATATATATAATCAATGGCGCAGACGGCTAGAAAATTTCGGTAAACGACGCTGGCGTGATTTTTGTGGCACGCTCTCTCCCCACACACCTAGCTGTTCCGAGAATTTGGCTTGTAATTCGAGCATTTAGTGGCCCTGTATCACAGAGCTTCCCATTTCGTGCTCTTGCTGTAGCCTTGGACAAACCGGAAGCTGTGGTAGCAGATGAATTTTGTCAACTTATCAGTAGGCCCGCCGCATCACAATGTGCCTTATTTGATAATTCTGTCGCGTTAGCCAGCCAAAAAATTAATGCTTGATTTTGGGCCCAGCATCCTCAACTAGACCCTGTATTTACGTTAAGGGAGCTGCATTGTGCTGTAGCATCATGTCGTCAAACATCGGCCTCTGGACCGGACGGCATTACGTACAATATGCTAAAGAACCTTGGGCCCACAGGCACAACTATTCTCTTAGATATTTACAATAATCTATGGATGCAAGAAATTGTACCCGAGTCTTGTAAGTCTGCTCGCATCATTCCGATCTTAAAACCGGCTAAGACGCCCTTGAACCTTGAATCCTTCCATCCAATCAGTCTGACAAGCTGTCAATGTAAGGTAATGAAAAAAATGATTGATGCGCGACTTCAATGGTGGTGCAACAGAACTGGTGTATTCTCCAACTACTTAACAGGTTTTAGGAAACAGAGATGCACAATGGATGCAATACTGGACTTAGTAACGTATGTGTAGCATGAACGCGCCTGTGGTAGTTTGACGGTCGCAGTGTTCTTGGACATCAAAAGGGCATTTGACACAGTCAGTCACACTCATGTTTTGCTGAGTATGTTGGAACTCGGACTGTACGGCAGGCCTTTGCGGTGGGTATCCAAATTTTTATCAGGTCGTAAAATATTCATTCAGACGAGCGAAGGAAAAAGTGCAGAACACGACGTCAGACAGGGATTGCCACAAGGAAGCGTACTCAGCCCTTTTCTTTTCAACTGTGTTATGGCTGATTTAGCTAAAAGACTGCCTTCCCGGTTGAAATACTCCTTATATGCAGATGATGTGTGCATTTGGGCATCTGGCACGGACATACGGTTAATTCAGATTGCATTGCAAGACGGAATAAATATTATAAACAACTTTTTAAAAGAAAGAGGAATGATTCTATCGCACACAAAGACAGCTGTATTGCCCTTCACCCGTAAGAAGCTAAAGAACTCCAATCTCAATTTAGAAAGAGAACCACCAAGAGAGAGAGAGATAAATAGAGAGGAAAGGCAGGGAGGTTAACCAAGCTTGGCTCGGTTGGCTACAGTGATTGTAACACAGCATCGGTCTCTCGCAGTAATACTTGATAGGCAGCTATCATGGGCACCTCACATAACAAAACTCGAAAACGAGGTGAATACGCTAGTGAATATACTCCGCAGAATCGCTGGGACATCATGGCGCGGATCTGTATCATTCATGCTCGCTGTTCACAATGCTTTAATACGACAAAAAGTTGCATATTCTGCAGCAGTCTTACACGGCCTTTCCCGCACTTCAGAGGAGCGACTTCAAAGACTATTAGCTAGGGGACTGCGCGTCTGCACGAGCGACTTCCAGCAGCCTTGTCATAGCAGAGACTCGACAACCACCCTTTCCAGTCATGAGAACAATTGAAACATGCCGCCATTTTTTTCACTTACAGACGCAACACAAGGACCACCCATTGGCACTGGAGATTTTACGAGATAAAAGCAATGCTCATAACGATGTACAGAGTAATGTACATATATTACCCAGAAATGAATTTTGGAGCTCTGAAATGGACTATCCTCCATGGCTGCTTGCAATACCAAGCATTGAATTCTCAGTGGTTGGCATTATCAGAAAGAGAGGCATGTTCATCCAAGCTGCTCAACAACTAGCGCTTTATCAGATACACATGCGGTATCCAGGATACATACACATTTACACAGATGGCTCAAGTACTACAACGTCTTCAACATCAGCATTTATCATACCACAGCTCAATATTCAGGAATCGTTTAAATTATGTCGCATGACGTCATCTACTACATCTGAGCTCTTTGCTATTCTGTATGCTATAAAGTTTATAAACTCGGTAGCAGACGCTAGAAAATGGGTACTTTTCAGTGGCTCACAGGCCGCATTAAGATCACTCTCCAGTACAAACAGGACAGTAATAAGTGATAGTATGACATACGAAACGCTGAAAGAGCTCACCAAAGCAAAAAAAGGCGCAACATGAGATCAAATTCCAATGGATACCTGGCCATCGCAACATTGCTGGAAACACAGCTGCCGATGAAGCAGCACGACAAGCACATCGTAAAGACGTTACTGTTTCTTTACCAATTTCGAGAAATGAATTGCGCAGTATTATTAAGAATACAACTTTCAGAATAAGCAAAACTGCTTGGTTTGACCAAAGTACAAAGAGTTGCGATTTATATCACATCGATCCATTTATTGAATTCAAAATTACGCTGGCATTAGATAGAAGGATGGAAACTCTAATTCACCGATTGAGGCTAGGCACCGCATACACAAAACACTTTTTTTGCGCAGAATCGGCAGAGCTGAAACTCCCGAATGCGAATGTGGATTTATAGATGAAGACGTGTGTCACCTTCTCATAGACTGTCCACATCATGACACGCCGAGACGCCGTCTTAAGTCTGAACTGTTCGCATTGGACCGCAGACCGTTTAGCATGAAAAAACTTCTGGGCCCGTGGCCAACTGGAGTTTTACAGTCACACGCTTTAAAAGCATTAACACGTTTTTTACAAGACAGCGGGATTGCTGACAAGTATTAATAAAGAACAAACTTTCATTTGTAACACATGTACTTATTATGTACAGTATCATGTGACACCCATCACGTGTGTGTTGTGAAATGAATGACGGGTTGACTATTATGTACATACGAGCGAATGCATCTCTATAACGACCAGACGTGTGCTCTGCTGTTTTGTGCTGGTGGACCGAATATTAACGAGGGACATTTCCAGAGACTTCTTTCATTGACTTTCGTTAACATTTACTTACCATTATGTTGTGATATGTGCGTATAAGTGTGTCTTTGCATATCTGTGCCCGAGTTTTCTATTTTCCATGCACTGCTTTGTATGTTTTGCTTCAAGATACGTGTTCAAGTTTCAATCAACGGCTAAGGAGTAGCCGGCGCCATAATGGTGCGCCAACAGCTCCTTATATATCATATCAATAAAACAAAAATGGCCCAGACTTCCCATATGCTTCCGGAGCCCTTGGCCGACACCCTTACAAAACGAACCCCATGCATGCGATCCTCTTAATCACGCAGAAGATGATTCGGTGCTGATCGAAAGCAGAAGTGCTGATGATGACGGTCTCCATACTGGCAAACTTAGTGCCATTTTGAGCAAGTGCATTTACGCCTTCATAACGTCACTTTGGCGGCCCGCTGCTACTCGAGAAAAGGAAGTGTGAATGATGGTAGTGGCAGTGGTTACTTAGCAGCAAATCAGTTGTTTGTGATTTCAGGCAATCTCTCCGAACTAATGATGTGTTACAGCCGTAAGCAGCCGTTAAAGTAGTCTTTCCGTACAAAGTAGGCGGCTGTGGGCATTGCACTGCGAGTGCTGGACATGCACCCGGATTTCGTGGCAAGAATAAACTGCCTGAAAGCGAAAACAGCAGAGTAGTCTTTTGTGCGCATGGTATGTCTTAATGCATAAGAACATTCCTAAAAACCAACGAACAAAAACGATAGCTCAGAACATACCAAGTATTCGACTTCAGATAATATTTATTTAGTATTTTCATTGAACGTAATATTATTGAGCCACTGCTATCGAGGCACTCCGTCGCAGCGAAGTGATTTCGGCGAACGTATACTCGCCGGCAAGTGCGCTTCCCATGTGACAGCGCGCGAGCGATACTCACGGCGAAGTGCTCTCGCTCGAAGTGCACTTGAGTTGCCCCCGTGTGACAGTTTTATAAGACTGCGCCACAGCCGGCGACGAGGGAAGGCGGGGGGGGGGGGGGAAATCACCACTACGTCGCGAGAGAACGCTTGTCAAGAGAAAAAAACGCGCAAAAAGAAACTGCGGATGGCGACTTGTTTGCAGATGGCGTATGCGCCCTCATGTCTGTATATATAAATGACACGTTTTTTACTTTTTCATTAAGCTTTCAGTTGTTAGACAGCGCTTGTGTCGTGCACTTTCTCGTGTTTTTGTCCTTTTTCTGCGCTGATCGAGAAGGGCAGAGGGTGACGCCACACTTGAACTTCCAGCACAAATTATCGTGACGTCATAAATTTTGACGGCGCTTATACTATAGGGCATACGCTGTTCCTAATGTGAAAATGAGGTACTTTGTCCTTTAATTATGATGATATGGCGGGTTTAACGTCCCAAAACCACAATTTGATCATGAGAGACGCTTTAGTGAAGGGATCCGGAAATTTCGACCACCTGGAGTTCTTTAACGTGCACCCGAATGTGAGCACATTGGCCTACAGCATTTTCGCCTCCATCGAAAATGCAGCCGCCGCAGCCGGAGTTCGACCCGCGAATGTTATTCGGCAATGAATTCCTGCCGTAAAATCAGCATCTGGCTCTTAGTCGCGCTAGGCTGATTAAGGGCAGAGCAGCTGGCAACGTATAGCTGTTTCTTACTCCATGGTACCCTATAAGTATTGAACTTTTTGCGTGTAGTGGCCTACTGAAAAGGCTATAGCACATCCGCTCTTCTTTTTTCTCTTTTTTCGCGAGTCTACTTATCTTGTCGCTTTCCTTCTCTTCTCTCACCCCCCCCCCCCCCCACTTAGTGCCGGGTAGCTAACCAGATGCTACATTTTCTGGTTGACCTCGCTGCTTTTCTCTCAATTTATGATATATACATATCTCTTTCTTCATAGACTGTATACCTTCTCACCTATCTCTGTCCCACACCACGATGTGTACTTTATACGATACGACATATGGCTGCGCTTTCTCTCTCAATGTGCCACAGAAATGGGGCAGATTCCAGTGTACCCACCACGCTGGCGCAGTGAAAATTAAGGGAACACGCGAGCTGTAAACACAGATTAGGGGCTCTCACGACGCACTGCCCAACCACGTGTATTGAGTGCTTGCACGGTGATTTAAACGCGTGTCGGTGCTCGACGATGACAATATTCATTGCATACGAGGACACTGTATGCATTCAACACCCACATGAACAAAGCTGGGGCGTTCACACTGCACGCATATGTTGGATGCGACGTACAAGCTAAGCATATAAACAAACGCGAACCGCCTCGTGTCAGTAAATCATTTGGTGCGTCTTCGTGCGGGCCGAACTGTCGTGTCACCATGTGTCCGGCTATTCGGACTAGAGCTTCTGGTAGGCTGCAGTGAATCGCGTTTTAAGTGAACGCCGGTAAACTGAAGAGTCGCACGTGCACCACCTTCCCTTTCATCCCTTTTTCGCCTTTGCATTTTCAGAGCTGAAAAGAAGTTACTGAACGAGGTAAAAGAGGAGCGGATGAAGCCAGAGCCTTCCGGGAATCGCTCCATCCGCAGGCGTGCGGAAAAAGTCAGTCTCGTAAAGAAAGCCCGCAAAACCGAGGCAAATAAGCGAGCGTATACAGGCGGGCGTGAGCCGCGCGGTATACCTCTCAAGCAGCAGCTCCCCTTTTGGCGGAGCAAATCGAACACGTATCGAGACGACGAGCGCAGCTGGGCCAGCGTCACGCGCGCCCACCGCTGTAGCTGTTCATTGCGCGAGAGGGAAATAAAACGACCGTTTGCGTTGAAAAAAAGGGGAAGTTTGGCCACACCTGCACAACGTGAGGCCGGCCGGGATGCGCTCAGCCTTTATTGCGGCGCACCCGGACAAGTATAGAAGCCTTCGTTTCATGCTTCGTTCCGATTTCTGTATACGCCCGCAGTTCGGAACACATGTGGCCCTAAGCGCGCGTCCTGAGAATAAACAATGGAGCCGCGTTATGGAAAGCCACTGCTGTTCGAATCTATAGATACGTACGCCCACAAAAACAAGGAGCGTCTTTACGTAATTCGCTGTGCGCGAGCAGATGGAATGCCTTGCTCCCTTACATCGTGAGAATGCTGCAGCGCACGAGGAGAGACGTATACGATCGAACAGTTGTCTTCTATTCGAAAAGCCTCGTGCTAAGCTGATTGCAGAAGAAGAACATAGCCTTACTTTGAAAAGCCCGGCGAGTAATTCAAAGAAGTAAACAAAAAACGTCGTTACATAATTAATCGTCTGGACGAAACTAACTTTGTGCGTCTTCTAGAGTGGATGACAAGTGTCTCCGCGTTATGATACTGATTTTATGATACCGTCACCGGCGTCTGAATAAATTAGCCAGTCCATCGCTTCATTCCAAGCTTCACGAAAATCTGTCGATGATAGATAGTTTATTCGTAATTTCTGTTCGCCTTAACAACACCAGAAGTGGCATGGCGCCAGCACTGCTAAATTTCAGTACCCTTTATCGACACAAGCAATGCCCAAGCGCTAACGTATTAGCATGTCAAATGCTTGTGAAGATTAAAAATAAAAATAAAAGATCAGTAAAGGTATATATACATTGGTTCATGGTGGTTGTATGTATCGGCTATATATTGTCACGATTATTATGTGGCAGCAACACAGAAGAGAACGAAGCGAGCAACACGAGTGGCAGCTTCTGGCGTGCTGAGGGAGAAGACGGTGGGCCGTCCGCTCTTGTGTTCTTATATGCAAACACAGCCTTCTTATTCTCGTCGGAACGAAACATTGTGTCCCGTTCTTTTCATGTTGCAACAACAGAAGAAACATGCAAGGAGGGGGATAGCGTGTCTTCGTCTCGCCGATAAGCGTCCTTTGCGACAATAATACGCCCAGTATAGGGTGGACAACGCGGCGAGCTGATACGACCGCATATAAAAATAACGGAAAGCACGAAGGGAAAACAGAGACAGCGGAGACCAGCGATGACTGCCAGCTGAAACATCCATAGCGCTGAGCCACGTTTATGCATGCTATAAGCGACATCTGCCACACACCGCGTGCCGGTGAGGAAAGCTTCAAACGAACAAAGCCCGACGCTGTTTGTCAAGCGATCCGATTGAAGGTTGCGCGACGGAGGCCTCGGACAAACAGGACTGGAGTGAGCACTAATAAAAAAAAAATAGCTAGGCTTGCACTAAGCCGCGCGAGCTTTCAAACAGCGAAACTAGACAATTCTAAAGACTGTATCATCGTTAGTCCTTTATAGATAGGTGATGCAGTTTGGTCTGAGTTGCTTCCATGTCGTAGCTATAGGCTTTAAGTAGGTGATGCTTCCGCGCTGATTCTCAGCGTTGAGAGGTTCAAGTTAAAGCAAAGGCAGTCGGACAGATACGACAAGGGCACGTCTTCGGTGGCCACCTCTCGTAGTCGACTTCGTCCTTCCCGGTATTCTCTCGTCGTACGTATACGTTCGGCTCGCTGCCGTCGCTTCCCAGCCATTTGTAGATCTTAAATTTTTTTTGGCTCACACCCACCTTGGCCATTCGGGCTGACTGTTGCTTTCTTCATACGAGCGGTGAATGGTGTGTTTAATCCAATTTCTGTGGCACACTCCCGTGTATGATGACGATAGTTCTTTTGGTATACAGGGTGAACAAGAGACGATTTGCTGGACGGCTTCGCTTTTTTATATAACGCGCCTTTATTTGTCTGTTCATTACGGGAAATCTCGCTCGCTGTGCGTACGGGTATTTTACCGTCCCATTTTGTGGTCAGTACCATAGAGTTTCCCACAATACTCACTAGAGGGAACTCTGGCGCTAGTGTCTATGGGAGTTGCAACACGCGGCGCTTCAGCGAGCATGGGAATGATGGGTAGCACACACAATTGTCTAATTTTCGTACTTCTGGCCTGCTTCTAGCTCGGTGGGTGTTCAAGTGGCTTGGAGCTGTGTTTTCACGAAAACATAAATTAGCAAATGTTCACCGTTTGCGCTTCACAACCTTATTCTTTTAGGCTTACCATTTTGAATCAAGTCACTAAGTTCAAAAGGGTTTGTTCTTTCTTTCAAAACAAAATTGAAAAACAGCAATAAACGAAGCCGCAAGTACGATTCGCCACCCGCAAGTACGAAGACTAGGCAAATGTGTGTACTACCCATCATTCCCATGGTCGCTGAACGATCGCAGCGCCAGAGTGCCCTCTAGTTATTTTGAGAAACTATATGGTCAGTACAGAAGACAGTGAAGTCACCGACGTGCTTCTAGAGAACGACGGGCTTGCGCGAACGCACGCCTGGTGTGTGCGTCCCAAGGCTGTTCGAGATAAAACGGGTGGCCACAGAAAACTATCATCATCACGAACGGATATATGTGCCACAAAAATTGTGTAAGTCTCCCCACTCACCATTATTCCAATGAAAATTAAAAGGCAAGACAGGCGGCAAACATTAATGGGGATTTCATGCAAAAGAACAGACTTTCGGGGGAAAACAATTCTAGACAGACAGAGCGTGCAATTCAGAAAAGCTTTGAAAATAAACTGCTGGTATATCGCCGTAACCACTCCGCTA
This sequence comes from Rhipicephalus annulatus, assembly GCA_013436015.1. Taxonomy (NCBI): domain Eukaryota; kingdom Metazoa; phylum Arthropoda; class Arachnida; order Ixodida; family Ixodidae; genus Rhipicephalus; species Rhipicephalus annulatus. The sequence continues at coordinate 50,682 of WOVY01011640.1, read as the reverse complement.
TCCAGCCACGCTCGCAGAGCATAATAGACTTGTATAGCACAGTACAGTAAGTAGAAATGGAAGTGAGGTTGAGGGTGGGGGGCAGCAGTAAATAAACGTATAAAATTAAAATTTTACATACAGAGAGGAAAGAAAACAGAGAGAAAGTAACTGTCATTGGCCAGAAAACTTGATGACCTGTGCCATGAACGCAGGTCGCTGGATCAACTCATGGCTGCGGCGGCTGCATGTACCGATGGAGGCGGAAATGTTGTAGGCTCGTGTGCTCAAATTTGGGTGCACGTTAAAGAACCCCAGGTGGTCGAAATTTTTGAAGCGCTCCACTACGGCGTCTCTCATTATCATATGGTGGTTTTGGGACGTTAAACCCCACATATCAATCAATCAACCTGTACCATGATTTGCTGCAAGCTTTCCGCATTTTTTTTTTCGCTCCCAACATCCCCCATCTCTCCATATATATCATCTTTCTACTGACCTTCCTCAATCTCCGTGTAGGGTAGCCGACCGGACGTTTCTCTGGTGAACTCTTCTCCATCACGTTTCTTTTCTCCTCCCCGTTTTCTCGGCGGGGAAACATAAAAGTGCTTACTTAGGCGTTTCAAAAAATCCGCTGATATTAAACGATAACCGTTTAACACAAATGGAGAAGGCGTGATATTCGAGCGCGTCGTTTTCTCTACGCCGACCGAGCGACCGTTAAAGGTCTTCTTGTACGGGGCCTTGGAGCCTAAGCTTCCTTCGGTGACCTCGAAGCTCGTTCACCTCCTCGACTGTGATCGCAAAACAAAGCCACGTAGCTCGACGTGGATTCCCATTTCGGCTTTTCCTTTCCAGTATAGCGGCGCGTTCAGTGCGCCTATCTAGCATTCGCTGCACGCATCGAAAAGGGCGCCAGCTGCGCGCAGCTCGAGCCCGCCCGCGCCTCGTGTTCCGCAGTTCAGTCCGCGGGGCCGGCGATCTTGCGTGCTCTATCGGCTTTGCCGCCCGACACATCTCCCCGCCAACTTCCTCCTCTTGCGCTGTCGAGTTACTTAACGATGGGATACCCTGACGGCTGCGGGACGCGCAGCAAGGCTTTGTAGGGGTCGCAGCCGTTGCTGTAACAGATATCGTCACTCGGCGGGCTGGATCTAACTGAACCGTATTCGTCCATGCCCGGTGTGACTGGCAGAGCGTGCCAGCTGCCTCCGATAGTTCTGTGAGAAGCGCTTCTCTCCCGTCGTCATCTTCGACCGTTACGGTGAGCTCCGACCGTCAAGACCCGAAGGCCGAGCAAGTATATCTTCGCCATGATATTTCCGTTCATTTAGCTGTTTAGTGTACAAAACTAAAAAAAAAACGTGGGCAGAGCGCTTGCTTCCAATACTCCTGCATATACGTGTGAGGTGTGTACGAGTTTTTCATGCTATCCACGTTTGCTTGTGTGCGCTATGAAGGAACAACGACGTACGGAAGAAACTTACTCTTCTACTTTTGATTTATCGTGGTCGCAAGCTCTCTGAGAGTGTTTCCTTATCGTTCAGTCATTTTATTTTTTTACTTATCGCTGAGGTCGTACACGCACTTTTCTTCAAGTCGCTCATCTTTACGTTTGATTGATATGTGGGGTTTAACGTCCCAAAACCACCATATGATTATGAGAGACGCACTCATCTTTACGTTACCCCCTACAGCTCTATCCTATAGATTCACTTTAGCAGATATAAAACAAATGAATGTGGTGATGTTGGCCCCTCTGCTGCATAGAAAGGGAAATATGAAGCTCCGTGAGCCGAAATATGATTTTAAATATCTATAATTTATGAGTAATCGTACCCTCGGCTCTGTGAACACTGCACAGTTTCCACCACGGCTAGGAGTTATGCACTTTCCCAGACATATTTCTAACGAGTAGAGCATCGCGTAGTGACGCGAACCCTCAATATACGTTGCCGGTCAGACTGCACGTATTTACGTGACTGATTTTTACTATCAGATCCAACGATACAAAACAGATCAAGGGTAGAGCATGTCTAACTACACCCGTGAAAATTATTCTTAGTGCGGAGGAGTGGTGGTAACGTGAGTGATAATTCATATACACGCTTTTTGCTTCTTTTGTGTGTTCTTTTTTCTTGGGGGGGGGGGGGGGTCGTAAGGCTACACCACAAAGCACAGAAGGCTCGACCTGGTGCGTCGCTGCCTTCCCTACCACGAACATGCTTTCCATTGCGTGAGCGTAGCGCGTACGTAATCAAGGTGCGCGACGAAATATGAGGTTATGTTGTAAAAAAAATGGCGAACATGATTTTTTTTGTTCACTCGAACTTGTTACTACAGTGGCGTGTGCACACGCGAAGAATCACGGTGTAAGCTTGCGCCTACGACCATCCACAAGGTCTTGATTAGGTGCGCTGCGCAATGGCACGATATTAGACCATCCCTCTCGTAAAATATTGAGCGTCTTAGCACACGTTCAAAAAAGGCAGTTAAAAGTCAACCAGAAGCTGAAAAGAGAACTGGGAGTGTTGTTCAGTCTTCTAAACTGCCGGACAGGGTTAGGTTACCAAGATGGTCTATTAATAGCCGAATCGGGTGACCTTGTGTTCGAGTTAGCGATGAATTTTTCTCTTTGGATATATGTGGCTATTTTTGGGCTACACCGCCGTCGAGTCTACAAGAAATTTCACGCGGTTACATGAAGGCGACCGAGAGACTGAAAGAACCGCTTGTGCCTTTAGATGTGGTATTCCCTAAATTTCTGGGGACTACATATCACCTCAAAGCACCTCCGAAACAGCAGCAGATTCGAACACTGCGCGAGTGCGGGGAAGAATCGTCATCACCTTGTGTTGATAGGGAAGGGGGGGGGGGAGTTTCTGTTTTGCTTAACTGTGCTTTATTCTACTTTGAAAGCTGTTCATGCCATTACGCATCCGGCGCTGTTTCAAACATTGCATTTGGGTGCACTTGCTTGTGCTTTGCGAGTGGTGGCTGTAAGTCTTACTATTCATTATCACAGCCAAGTGCTGTAGAGCAGTCTCAGCTGGCCATGAAATAAACTGTTCAAGCCCGGCTTTTGACTCGTCGTCGTCGTGACGGGGCAAGCTGCTCTCCAGTCACGCTACCAGACAGACCGTACTCGTGGGCGTGGGGTACGGTCCGGCGTCCGCAACACCTCATAGACAATGGAGCTCTGCAGCCTCCTAAATAATCACAAACCTAACTTCCGCGCCAAGAAGTGGGCAGAGGGTGGAGCACACCCGGAACTATACAAGAAAGAATGGGAAAAGAATTATTGGTTGACATGTGGGGTTTAACGTCCCAAAACCACCGTATGATAATGAGAGACGCCGTAGTGGAGAGCTCCGGAAATTTCGACCACCTGGGGTTCTTTAACGTGCACCCAAATCTGAGCACACGGGCCTACAACATTTCCGCCTCCATCGCGAATGCAGCCACCGCAGCCAGGATTCGAACCCGCGACCTGCGGATCAGCAGCCGAGTACCTTAGCCACTAGACCACCGCGGCGGTGCAATGGGAAAAGAAGTCAAACTTGAAAGATAATATGTTTTCTATCTCCGGTACCGATTCTTTCGCTTACGCTGGACTTTACATAGTTTGCTGTTTCGATGTAGTTGCCCCACACTAGATGCTTCTTTAGAAAAAAGTTCCATTCATGCGTACAATTGTAATGTAAGGCTGCATAAGTGCACAGTAAGACTGCATAAGCACAGGACCGGGTTAACTGGCGGAACATGGGAGAGGTCTTTGTCCTGCAGTGGACGTAGTAAGGCTGATGATGATGATGATGATGATGATGATGATGATGATGATGATGATGATGATGATGATTATGATGATGAAATAAATGTACCGGATGAACAGCTCCACCGCTATTTTGTACGCATAGACTGCCTCTATAGCTCTTCATTCCCTTCGGACGGTGTGGAGTAATGCCTAGCTTGCAAAGTAAAATTGCCACCCCACGTTCAGGGCCTGCAACTTCACTAAACAAGACGCACATTCAAACAACGCAAAGCATTTTGCAAGTCCCACAGCGGGGCCTGTGGAGAGTGTGCTAGAAGCGCTCTAGTACACCCTACTCGTGGCATTATTTCTTCTGAGGAAGTCATGTTCCAGATTCCCTGAGCTCAAGTTGTAAATTTTGGCCTGGATGCTCATATTGCAGTCCACGAAAGCGTTTGACTGCTAACTACCTGGCACCTGTGGTATGTGGGTGCTTGAGCGATATGAAAGGGCATCTTTTTCCAAATCAGCTGATTCTCACCGAATTATTTCTCTTGTATACTTTTATATCTATTTGGTCTTATTTCGATGGTTCTTTCTTTTGTTCTTTTTGTTATACAGCTATGGTACCTTACTGTGCACTTGTAAATAATCTTTTACCTCTCGCTACTACAGTTCTATGTGGTCACAGTCTTAACTTTTGCACCAGCTTAAAATATATACTCTAGAGGCTTCCTGCGCCTAATCTTTTGGAATGTGATAAGAACTGCTACCCCGCGTTCAGGACCTGAAACTTCAGTAAACAAGACACATATCTAAACAACGCGAAGCGTTCTGCAAGTCTCACAGCATACATCTTTGCTCCGTTTTTCATGGAACTTTTCGTGTTGTCAAATGACAACAAACATTTTCTATATCTTACAGAAACCACACCGTCATTCCAAAAGGCAAAAACAAAACATATTACGCAATAGAACTGATACTCATGGGACAAAATAAAGAGGTGCCATTTGAGCGGTCAGTGCCCTTCTTTGCTCACCCAAAAAACCAACGGGCAGAAATTTCATGGAGAAGTAATTCCATAAGAGCAAAAGAAATTCCCAGTGAAACAAATGATTTCGGCAATTTTCGGGCTACTTCAAATTTGCGTATTTGGCTATGTTTGGGCTACTACGACTACTTGAGGTTTGTGCCATCTGTTAACCCTGGCTGTATTCTATGTGTGTTCGTCTTGAAACAAAAGCGACTATGTAAGTGCGCAAAAAACAATCTTCATGTTCTCTATCCGGTGTAATCTATGCGACGGCTCTGTATGAGTTGAACTGTGACCTTAGACTCTGTGGGGTCTCGAAATGGCGAGCGATTGCACCATGCTCTTGGAGTGAACGGACACAGCAGACGCGGTCGGACCGAACCTAACAAGAACACACATTTATTTAATTACTTCTAGAACGACCATACCGTCAGCCGAATTATTATAACATCAATCGTGATGAACACGCTAGGACATCCTTACATAAAAAATTGCTCCGTATCTGCATGTTAATCTGCAAATGTCGTCGAGAGACGATAGTTTTGCGTGTAGACAGAGTGAACCAGACATTTATTTGATGTTCTGCGCAAGAAAATCGGTGAATGGTATTCTGGAGGCGCTGCGTTAGAGTGCCTAGAGCGTGCAGCGGAGGCGCACAAGCGTATCATGTCACGTCACACGCAGTGGCGTAACTAGATAGGACGGCGCCCAGGGCAAATATATTTCCGCGCCCCTCATTATCCCCCCCCCCCCCATTAAAAGCGCTAATGTAGGCTTCCGCGATTGCCTACTGGCGCGCGGCGGGCCATTTCGGAGGCCAAGGGCCACCAGTTCTGATTTCGATGAGCTACGCCCGCGTTTTTGTATAGTATTTTTCTTTTTTTATTCAAACTTCCGGAAGTCCCTTACCCGTCATTGTTCTCTTCCAGTCCACACTGCAAAAAGCTTGACGGCACGGGCGCTTCCCAGGCCCAAGTTTCTCGTACCTAAGCTTTCGCGCTATTTGTGCATCCCAAGGAATGCAGGGTGAGTACAAAACAAAGCAACCAGCTAGACACCGCGCCCTCGGGTCTGGTATGGGGGTTAAACTGGTCGGAGTGTTCTGCCGTTTCGCTCCGTTCGCTGTTCCATTGATGGAGGTCATCCTTGTGCGGCCGCATTCTTTCAGGGAAGTTCTTGGTTTCTCCAACGTACGAAGCGGGGCAGTCGGCACATGCTGTCGGGTACACTACGCTCTGCGCTTTTTTCGCAGGTGCGTGTTCTTTGGGCCAAAGGATGAACCTGCCCATGGCGGTGGATGGCATGTGGGAAACGTTGACCCCCGCCCTTCTATTGCTTTGCTGGCGCCCGCGATGCAGGGAATCAACAAACGTCGCCGTCGTGTCACGCTTTCTCCGTCTTTCCTCCAGAGAACTCTGCGAATAAACGCCTTTGTTTAGCCTTTGGTGCCGAGGTCACGGATTATATTCGCCCTTCCTTCCGCCGCTGCGTGGACGATTAGTCGTTGGACGATCGGCTATTTCGTTGGAGTTTTCTGTTCTTACTCAAAAAAGGTGCATTCGAACTTTTTTATTTTATTTTGTTTACGTACGTGGTTGGTTTCAGGGAAGCTTTCAGTAAGTGGTTTGGGAGGCTGGTGGGGTTCGCTGAAACTCATCTAACCCAGTGCTGCGGAGCACAAAACAAAGCTTAGCCGAGGGTCATGGGAAGGCACGGAGGTAGCGCAGCAAAATGAAAATAGAGGATCCTTTTCCCGATGCAAAAGCCATTGCGGCAACCCTTTCCTTCACCACCATCCCCACTTCCAGTCGTACATTACAACCTCGCCCCTCCCCCCTTCCAGGCGGTTTTACGGAAAAAAACATTGACAACCTTTCCAGGGGGCGCCAACCCGAGGACTCGGCTTGGCGCCCCCTCCCTAGTGGCGCCCGGGGCACTTGTACCCCCTTGCCCCCCCCTAGTTACGCCACTGGTCACACGTGAGACATGAGCGCCATCTGGCAGTTTTCTTGGAAAACGAAGCGCTTGGCTCTGAGACAAGTGTGCGCGCCCGTCTCGGAGCGGATAAGGTGTAGAACGCAAGGCGACGAGTAGGTGCCACCACCGTCTCGTCTTAGCAAAGCGTTGGAAACACTCGCCTTTCCGCGCGAGCGTTGCATGGTCAGCACAGCGTGATAAGCGCTATACGGTCCTTAAAATTACTTATGTATGCCTTTTGCAGTAAAAGAAGCACATGCAGAATATATACGTGTTGTTATGGTGCCCCAGACATGCCCAATAATTTCTTTTTAATTGACAATTGCACAAGTATGAACGCTAAATCTTGAGCAACACTGGTGGACGCTGCGGGAGACGCAGGGGGCGCCGACCAGTGCGGACGCGAGAAGATCGGCTCCCGTTTCTGTTAATGTTTTCGTTAGGATTTTTGTGCGCTGCGGATGGGTTGTGCCGTTAAGAGTGAACAAACAGACAAATGTACAAACGCACAGACAGACAGACAGACAGACAGACAGACAGACAGACAGACAGACAGACAGACAGACAGACAGACAGACAGACAGACAGACAGACAGACCAAAACTTTTGCGTCGAAGGTTCCCAAGAAAGACTATCGTCTTTAACAGTAAACAACATGACAAACAAGGCGGGGTCGCTACGGCGTCGCTAACGCCTGACTCACCACGTGAGCCCACCGCAGACAGCCTGCGGCGCCGTCCACGCAGGCACAGCTGGAGGCAACCGTCCACGCCACCGCCCCATAGAGAAACATACTTCTCTATGACCACCCCACGCCAAAAGAGACTCGCTCAACTCCCTCGTACGCCACCAAGGCTTGCCTTCTGCCAGGGGTCACCGCCCGCGATACCGCTCTACCAACCATGATGATGATAGTGGTGATCACCGCTCGCGAACACAACGTCACTTATCGCTCAATAGTTGTCACCCCCGAAGTATGGCTTCTGTGCGAGACACGTGCGCCACGCGGCGCAAGCAACTTTACAGGGGGTGTCAGCATCCCCACAACTCCGGCAATTCTTTATTCGTCAGATGTATTTCCTCATAGTGTTCTGTGTTCCTGATAATCTTTTTTCGCTATTAATTCTAGTTTTTTTATTTTTGCTTGTTTATTTAATACTAACATGCTTATGGGTAACCGGCTCTAAGTAGCCTGCGTTCGCATGTCTTTCATTTATAAATTAATATTGAAAAATGTTACATAGAAACGGCTAACAAAACGCTTCGCGTTCACAAAGGTCGTTGATTATACTTTCTCCTGTATCTTGCCTTAGTAACACCAGGAAAAACAACGAAAGTATTTGTAAACACCTTTTTTTTTCGTACGTTTTTAAGAAGTGCTGTATACATTTTCTTTCACTTAGCCATACTCTTGCTTGAAACCAAAGGCGATAATATATTCCTCCGGAACGGCCGCGATTCTTTTACTGCAGCCAAAGATGCAGTTCACAGCGTATTTAAAGTTCCGACATTGCTTAGTGAGGATATTGCGCGAAACAGGCAGTAAAACAGAGAGGAGGAGGATTTCGCTCAATGTACAAAGGAACGCTTTGGCGAAGTCTTGATTGATTTGATCGATATGCAAGGTTTAACGTCCCAAAACCACCATATGATTACGATAGACGCCGTAGTGGAGGACTCCGGAAATTTCGACCACCTGGGGTTCTTTAACGTGCACCCAAGTCTTAGCACACGGGCCTACAGCATTTCCGCCTCCATCGGAAATGCAGCCGCTGCAGCCGGGATTCGATCCCGCGACCTGCGGGTAAGCAGCCGAGCACCTTGGCCACTAGACCACCACGGCGGGGCCGCTTTGGCGAAGTCGCACAGATCAAAAGTCCTTTGACATGTCGCACCAAATGGCTTCAATTTGTCGCTTGAAAGTTCTTAGGAGAGATCCAATCGCCCGAAAACTGCCGTTATGTCCAGAGGGCAATGAATGCATTGTTTAGTTAGGCTGAATGCGAGGGCGAGCTGATGCTGTGCATCAGAAAAGGGGGAGGGAAAAGGCTTGGAGGACGCTTGAGCTATTTTATTTATTTCGAAAGTCTCCCCTAGGCATGCTAACTTTTGATTGAAAAATGCGCATACAGCTTTGCTTCGTGTACGAAGTCCAGCAGATAACGGTGGTGAAGTCTACGAATCTAGCGGTCAAAGTCAAGGTGGTCGCTTTTGCTAATGTGCTGCGCTAACTGTTTTAACTCTAGTTTACGACACATTTCCTTGGCCTGCGTTTTTACTCTATCTAGACGAATGTCGGTACAACATTTGAAAACAGATTCGATAGCTGTGACCGCCTTTTCCAGGTACAAGCAATTAGGAATAATGGCGAAACCACCCTCCTTATCTGACGGCATGACACAAAGTTCATTGTCTCTAAGAAACTTGGTCGTCTTCCGCACCGGAAGGCTGTTGCTGGTAGGCTTACCCCGTAGGAGCACGTCGACGCCTTCTGAGATGCAGCTGTCTGAATCCTCAGGTGAAGCACGGCCAGCCACAGAGCGGACCATTGAAAGAAGCTCGGGTGCGGACCTCTCTCGGTCGACGGCGAACTTCGGACCTAGAGCGAGGGTGTTGTGGACGTAGTCTGGGAGGACGACGTCACTGCTGAGTGGACGACACCTGATTGCCGAGGCTTAGTTGGGCGCTGCGCACGAAGGCTGGCGAGCTCACGTGACCACAGGTGGTTTGCAGTGTACTCAATTCGGTCGCAGTACTCTCGCCATCTTCTTTTCTTCACTGCCGGTGTTAGATCTGTCAGTTGAAGCTGGACATGCAGGGCGTCCCGGTACATGCGCTCTTGTCGGTGCCATTCAGACCGAAGAATTTTGCACACCCGTATGCCATGGCCGATAGAGGGGTGGTGACCTCCAAACAGGGCTTTAACGTCCAAAGGGAGTTGCTTGGTGCGAATGCAAAAGGAAAAGGTGCGCGCACGGCAAATGGAGACTGCGATGAGGGTTACGAGGACTGAATGATGAAGAGAAACACACGAAAAAGAGCCCGAATAACTAGAAATGTAACTTAGAAGTGTGGCAGCTTGAGCTAGTTGGTATGGCATGACGATAGTTATAGCGCGAGAACAAAACGACGACACAGAGACAAGAAGGACATGAAAGATTCGTCTAGATAGAGTAAAAACGCAGGCCAAGGAAATGTGCCGTAAACTAGAGTTAAAACAGTTAGCGCAGCACATTAGCAAAAGTGACAAAAATGGGCTCAGCATGTTTTTTTTTTCTGTCAAGGTGGTCGGCCAGGCCTGAGGCTTGTTGCACAAAGGTGACGAAGGTGGCTTAATTGTAGACCAATGCATGTCTACGGTAAGTGTGAGGCAGTCCTGGATTGGGGCGTCACAACATGGGCACGATGTGACATACGGGCCTCGGTACTTTTGCGACCAAAGGGTAGTCACGGATGGAGTAATCGCGACCCTCGCAACGTAACCTTCTCTCGGCGGGTTAAACCAGCTGGGAGATCTGATCCATACGGAGGTATAAGAGCTCGTGAGGCATGTCGGAGGCTTTATTTTTCTCGGAGCATGTGTATTCGAGCGTCCTCAGGAAAAGGCGGTAGAGGGTGCGGTGCAACTTCAGCGTGGGCTGCCGGCTTTGACAAGGTCCGGCAAGGCGGCCCGTAGCACCCTTTGAACATATACTATCCGAGAGTGACGTAGAACGGTACACTCGGCGTATATAGTGAATAGCTTGGGCCCAGTCGGTACGAATAATGAGCTGAAAGCATCTGCCAGATTGTAGAAGAGATAGGCGCGCTGCCAGCGCATCACAATATATATGACATCGCACTTTATGAGCTTTTCGAGATGATTTCATTTTGATCGATACGGGGGGTTTAACGTCCCGAAACCACCATATGATTATGAGAGATGCCGTAGGGGAGGGCTCCGGAAATTCCGACCACTTGGGGTTCTTGAACGTACACCCAAATCTGAGCACATGGGCCACAGTATTTTCGCATCCGTCAAAAATGCAGCAGCTGCAGCCGGTATTCGATGCCGTGACCTGCGGGTCAGTAGCTGAGTATACTTTAGCCACTAGACCTTGACGTACAACGATATAACCAAACATTCTTACTTAGAGCGCAGGGAATTCCCCTTGCCACATTCTAGACTTAACAGGCCACAGGCGGTTACATTAAGACTTCTGCAGACACGTACGTACCCCAACCCGGTCGTCAGAAATAAAATTAACCCGGACTGCGGGGTTTAAATTTATTGCAGTAAGTGTGGGGGCTTGCTCAATTTTGAACACATGCTCTGGCGCTGCTCGGCAATAGCCGGTGCGGTTTCTCACGGTGAACAGTGGTGGCAGTGAATGCTACACAGTGACGCGCTGGCGGACGAACTCAGGGCTGTCCAGAGAGCCCATGGGGCGGCAGAGGGGCTTGGCCTCTCTGTCCCGACGTGGGAGCAGCCACCACTATAGTCCCAGACTTATCCCCAGGACTTGAATAAAGTTCTCCATACCATACAATACCATACCGCGGCGAGGCACAGTGAATTCATGGTGTGCTCCTCTTGCAAAGACGCGTTAACGTCGGGCAAGGTGCCCGTGATAAACGTAACTTTAAGTCAGTCAACCCATGTGCTGCTTTGCACGTTACTCACGGTTCTATTTAGTGGGAGATGGTGTAATTTTTAATCTGAAAAATATATATATATAATGCTGATTTTTACTTTCCCTTATTATCCATCGTTTGTGATGTGCGCATCTATCAATTCCTTGCATTGCATTGTTTGCCGACAATGTGCGCCAAAATGTCAGGCTCAGGAATGGCGTTAAGCTGCTGCTATTTGAGTCGCCCATAATCACTGCAGCGCTGTTTCTACCTGCGCTTTTGTTGTCCAGCGTCGTTCTTTGTGCTTCAGCGACGCCCTACATATACAAGTACGGGGCTGCTTGTCGTTCTTTGTGTGGAATTGCGATTTCTCGCTTCGTATTCATTGTTTCTCCTTTGTGTCGAAACTGACTTCTTTCGTATACATATACAAGTACGGAGCTGCTTGTCGTTCGTCGTGTGACACATTGCAATTTCTCGCTATCGCATTCGTTGTTACTCCTTTGTGTCGAAACAGTGACTTCTCTCAATGTTTCATTTTTTTTATTTGCGTGAGGCCGCTATTGTACTCGAATATAGGATCACTGTGCCTTTACATACCATAGCACGTAAGAGAATGCTAAACCTCCTGCAAATGAAACACAAAAGACTGCGCTTCGCTATAAAACCGAAATGTTTATTATGTTCGATGAACGCACAAGCAATGACACAATTTTGAGCACGCACGCAAAAAAAAAAGACAAAATTTAGTTGCGAGTGAAATGCCACTCTGTCCGATTCGCGCGCTCTTTGCGTTCTTCGAGAGGTGTACACAATTGCAATCAAACTCTTGAGTCTGATGGTATAATTGCAGCTTATTGAAACCAACCTGATCCAATACTCTGTATACAGTGATCATATATACGCTAAAACCCTGACTGAGACGGCCATATTTTCGATGGAGGCGGATATGCTTAAAACCTGTGTGCATGCGTATATTTAGGTTTACGTTCAAAAAAAAAACCCAAGCAGTCTAAATTTCCGGAGCCCTCTACTACGGCGTCTCTCAACCATGTCGTCACTCTGCAGGGACGCTAACAATAATTATTATTTCTGTGCTGAGCACGCTACATGAGGTGGCATATCTCGGTGTCGTGCTTTAGAGCTATGGATTTTGGCATGAATCGAAACGCTTGCCATGTTGTTTGGAGAGTGAAGCACGCGGGCGGCACATACCATTATGCAGATTGCCCACCTAGCTCCTGTGTTTAATGATTCTTGCATTAACATTCACACAGCAGTAATCGACGTCCTCTATGGGCACCGCGCGCTGACCAAAGGGAGCTGCGTTGCTCACACTGCCCCGTCCCAAAGTTTCTGGCATTCGCCGTTAGGGGCACGCAGAAAGTAGACGCGTGCGCGCGTCCCCCATGTATCTGGGCCACAATCGGCCGACAGATAGAGGGCGCGAGACGCGCGCGTCGCGTTCCAGTTTTCACCGACGCCGTCTCAAGGTTTCTTTTTTTATCCGCTAGGCTATGTGTTGTGACGCTGTAGTCAGACGGGAAAACTCGACTGAACGGTGCCTATTCACCTTTTCATAAACGCCTCCCTGGGCGCCACCATAGCCCTTCTTGGGCTGTGCGAAAATGCACTGACAACGCTGCGCCCTTAGCCTTTGTACTCCCGCGCACAGCCCATCATGGCGGTGTTTTTTTTTCCTTCCTGTGAAAAGATGTATACCACGACAGTTGTCTTCGTCATTTTGCTACAAGAACACCAGGCTGTAATTTTGCACAATATGCGACATCTCTAAAGGCGGCATCCATGCACGTTGGCGTCACTATACTTCGCGTAGTCGCAAGTACCCGTTGTAAACAAAGCATCTCTTCCCTCGCTTTTGTTATCCAACAATCGCTGGGCAATCTTTGCCGAGTTTCTGAAGGCATTGGGACATAAAGGGGCAAAAAAAGAAAGAAAGGTTCACTCCGCGCCTGCGCCAATGCGTCATCCGCAAGCTGTTCATCGCTGTTATATATGAGGTTTACTTTGTTCGTAGGATACAAGTGCGTGCGATACAAGCGCCGCTGATTGTCTGGCCAGTGCTGCTGCAATATTTCTCTGGAAGCGAGCGCGGCATAAAGCTGTAAACGAGGGGAAAATTCTATACATCTTGGAAATAGAACCATCCGTTTAATTTGGTCAACTTGAAAAATTTCTGGGATTTCGCGCACCAGCTGGAGTATAAGTTCAGGTTCATCGAAACAGTTTTATAAGGGATCGAAGACCGTCGCTCTCAAAGTCCTTGAGCTTAAAAGAGAAAGCCACTCTGAGAACAGTAAAACTGCTAGGGGAACATATCATTGATAATTTATCCTTGGTACGATGCGACTTTACTGAAACACCCCCATAGTGATAAGAAAAAAATAAAGACGCTGTTTACGTTCGCATGCTATTTGCGTCGCACCGAAAGCAGTGATTTTCTTGCAATGTGACATCTGTAAAACAATACGGGCTGTAAATCTAGCTGTGTTCGAGTATATCTACTCCTGATAAAATTGAATGAGAATATTCTAGAAAAATAACCCCTGTACGCCTAATCGAATACAGCATTTTTTACTCCTGACCAAGCTGAATTACATAATTTGTGAGCAACCCAACCAACAAACAAATAAATAAGTAAACTCGCAGAGTCTCATGTATTCGCCTGGGAGTACTCGAAAGCGAAAGCCGTCTTCTTTCCCTCGTTCGTTGTGTTGAGTCTCCCCCAGCACCAACCCATAAAAGCCTTCGAACCAGTATTGTGCTTCGCCTCCATGATCGGAAGCATCTTCCTGCAACTCACCTAGTTTCGCACTGCCTCCGTGATTGGCTCACGATTGCCCAAACGACGCCATGTGAAGATGTCATGATGACGTCACAAATTTTAGCCATGCGTGATGCCGTTTTGGCGTCCTATGGTGAAGTAGTCACGTGATAATTTGTTGCAACACTCGCGTCGACGCTCATGGTCGGTTTTCCTGTTCGATTAGGCGTCCGAGTCTTTTTTTTTTCCTCAATAAGTCGACAATTTCCGATTCCTATGCCCGTGAAGTATAGCTATCGCTCTGAAGCCTTCGACGACAGCTATGCCTTTCTTCTTCCTTGCAGCTTCCGGGCACGTAGCGCGTAGGCATGATGACCACTGGTCACCAAGAGTATAACTGACTGGATTCCCAGAGAAAGCAAACGCCCGAGGGAGAGGCAGAAAGTTACGCGGGTTGGTGAGATTAAAAAGTACGCAGGTATAACATTGCAACAGAAAGCATAAGACCTGGTTGAATGGCGGAACATGGGAGAGGCCTTTGCTCTGCTGATGTGACTGAGGTTGATGTGACGATAATACCTTCCAATAAAGGGGCCCTGAAACATTTTGTTTCAGCTTGGTTTCAGAAAATGCTGCCAATTGGTAATCGAGACTATAAATGCGCCTTCAAATGCGTGAAATCTACACAATTCGATACCAAGGTTCTGTATGCCACACTTAAAGCACGTGGAAGCGTCACATAAGCTGTATAGTGTACTTTAAAACAATTAGGTGTAATTACAACGTAAATAATAACCTGATTATTGTGTAGTCAGTCACGGCATATTTATTCATAAACAGAATTCCGTGGCTTACCCAAATTAAATGCCATTGTTGTTCGTCGACAGTAAGTATCTCTAGAAAGAGACAAAGAGACACATATCTTTGTAATCCCTACCAAAAGAACATAAGAGAGCAAGACATTTTTTTTTTCCAACGAGTTTGTTGGGGGTCCTTTAGGCGAAAAGCTGCATTTACAGCTTGAAACGGCCCATGCACGTCACTGCATTTACCAAAGCACTTGTGCGTAGCAAAACATTTCAACCAGAAGCTACATAAAGAACTTTTAGGCAACAGAAATGGATAATCTACCTTCAACTCAGTGTTTGTGGTCTCTTCCTTGCCAGCAGTGCACAGAAGTAGGAAAATTATGTCGCGTTTCCGAATGAGGACACCGTGTCGCAAACCAGAAGCATTTTATTCTCTTGGTTTCGAACAGGTATTTAGTCCGTTGGGCCTATATCCAGTGAGACGACAATTTCCTTGCTTTAAACCATGTTTCAATCTCAGGGGTAACTACAATTAACGTGTTGCATCCAGCACTTAATTGGCGTTGGTTTGTTTCACTGAATCCAAAAAAAGAAGTTAGAACCGCAGGGACCCTAGCTGTCTGGTTCCCTGTAATCATGGAAACATATTACTGTGCGATGCATTTTAGAATCTTGACACGGCACGTTTTTCGCTAATAAATATAGCGCAGCAGGTATATATGTTCATGGTAAAGTGATAACGTGTTGTTTTGTTATGTTCATTATATTAGCGTGTCGTTAAAAAAGAGAAAAACTACAAAGCCATATCAGAAGGTCGTGACCGAGTGCGCGAAAAAATCCCGCGCCACAGTTTAAGCACGTGAATGTTAGTGTAGCGTTGTCTCATTTACACGGCGCGTAGCAGGCAGCCTCCTTCACGAATATGCTTTTTTTTCTGTTCCTTTCTCCCCGATTCTATTTTCAATGGAGACGTTCTGCATCGGCCTCACAGGTGCGGTCGTCATTGTGTTTTCGGTGGCAATGACATTTCAGACGTTGCGGTGGGATCGTCTGTTGCACCGCGCAAGAAATGTGGGTTTCTATCGTCTACAATCATTTTTTTTTTCAATTTGCTTCTTTTTGGGTATATACCAATGTTGGCGAAACGCCGACGCCTTGAAATAAGTTCGCTTCGCGTCGCTCATTTGAGACCTTTGACCGAGCTCAAGAAGGAATGAGACTTATCTTAAAATACGACCGTTCTGCGTGGCGCCGTAATCTGACCACCACAAGTTCTTCGGGGAGGGATCAGTTCCGCGGAACGCAGCAAAGTCCAGAAAGGTTGATTTGATTGATATGTGAGGTAACGGACAACCACCATATGATTATGACAGACGCCGCCGTAGTGGAGAGCTCCGGAAATTTCGACCACCAGGGGCCCTTTAACGTGCACATTAATCTGATAACACGGGCCTACAGCGTTTCCGCCTCCATCGGAAATGCAAACGCCGCAGCCGGGATTCGATCCCGCGACCAGCGGGTCAGCAGCCGAGTATACCTTAGCCACTAGACCACCGCGGCGGGGCGGTCGAGAAAGGTTCAAGAAAGAAAGTAAGGCTTTGTTGCGAACGACGGCCTCCGAGAGACGTTACGAAGGGCGCCTCGAAATCTCACCGCTGCAACCACTGTTGCGAAAGACGGCGACGCCAACACGGTCCCGAAGGCGCCACTGCTTCGAACTCCGCAGGGAAGGTCACCAGCCGTTTGGTAGCGTGTGTTTCTCAGCTCGCACTGTTTCTGCGCAGAGCTGATAAGACGAGCGGACGAGACGACGGTGAGTTAAACAAGGTTTATGTACAGCATATATACAGAGGCGTTACAATTTCGGCACTGGGGCCGACAGAGACTCGGAGAGCCGAGCTCTCCTCTCTAACACACAGGTCTGCTCTCAAACGGGTCCCTTCTGACACACATGTCAGCTTTCACCTAGGACCGCCGATCGCGACGCGCTGCAGGGCTTCTTTTATTTGCACCGGGTCCAACCAAAATGTCCAATCAGAAGCGCCGCTGGTCGTCAGGGCAGACTCCTCCAATGGGGTCGCCGCGCAATGCGTCAGACCCCCAGACATGAAGACGCCAGTTGTTTACTCGACGGGTCGCTTGCCGAGGCTGACTCACTGCACGTGCACGCCAGAGAGGCGCCGACAGAAAGGCGTCGTGGCGTGCTGACGCCGTTGAGTTGTTGATCGCGTCAAGCGGGCTGGCCTTGACACAGATTGCCTTTTTCAGAGTCACGGCCGTTCGCTGTGGACTCGCAGGCATAACAGCTTGTAACGAACGTAGTGGACATGTGGTTTGACCAAGGGAGAAGGACGACGACGAACGAGCGAAGTTGCTTTTAATCGAATTAGATTCAATTTTATTATTTCTAATATTTTCTCCTTGGCAGCCTCCTCCTTAACCTATTGTCACCGGGATATCTATTCTGCTGTAGAAAGATTCGAATCGAATCAAGGCGGTTTTATTTGCAAATATCTTATTTCGTAAAATTTAATTTCTTCTAACCATTTACCTTACGCCGTGACAGCGCCGGTCATACAGCTTTGCTTCAGCAGATAAAGCAGTTTGTTCACGAGGAAGTTGCGCGGCAACTCTCTATCATTACCACCAGAACAGAGCCGATGGCGTCCTTGACGCCTTCTTTTCGTCAAGTCATCGAGACGCAAGTTCCCGGAGCATTGCCCTCTATAGTGCGCCTCCGTTGCATGATGCTGCCCCACTCTCATATACGCTGCTGTTGCGGCCGGAGCGTGTTCTCCACCGTCCCCCAAGCTACTGACAAAATTTACAAGTCTCAGCCACTACCGACACGTCCACCTTCAGTTCCTTATTCACCAAACGGTACCCCTGCCCTCAAACCATGGCGCACGCAGGATAATCGTCCTATGTATTTCTACTGTGACATTGCAGGTCACGTCGCTCGCTACTGCTACACGTTTCATCTTCAAGACAGAGCAGGGGCCTCACACGTTCAGCCGCATGCGCTATATGCTACAGCTTCCAACTACATTCACGCTCAACCTCCCTATGCCGTTCCTGCTGATCCTCTTCCGGACCCGACTACAGTCACCAACCATGCTGCAATGGAACGAATGAAAATCTTCTTCTTCTTCTCCTTCTCCTTCATCTCCTTCTCCTTCATCTCCTTCTCCATCTCCTTCTCCTTCATCTCCTTCTCCATCTCCTTCTCCTTCATCTCCTTCTCCTTCATCTCCTTCTCCATCTCCTTCTCCATCTCCTTCTCCTTCATCTCCTTCTCCATCTCCTTCTCCATCTCCTTCTCCATCTCCTTCTCCATCTCCTTCTCCATCTCCTTCTCCATCTCCTTCTCCATCTCCTTCTCCATCTCCTTCTCCATCTCCTTCTCCTTCTCCATCTCCATCTCCTTCTCCATCTCCTTCTCCATCTCCTTCTCCATCTCCAGAAATCTCCTTCTCCATCTTCCTTCTCCATCTTCTTCTTCTTCTTTCTTCTTCTTCTTCTTCTTTTCTTCTTCTTCTTCTTCTTCTTCTTCTTCTTCTTCTTCTTCTTCTTCTTCTTCTTCTTCTTCTTCTTCTTCTTCTTCTTCTTCTTCTTCTTCTTCTTCTTCTTCATTCTCTGCCTGTTTTAGTCCCCTGCTTCTCTCGCCACACCATCATCATTCTCAGCCTGAGTTAGCTCACTGCAGGACGGAAGCCTCTCAGTGATTTCCAGTTTACCCTATCCTGTGCAAGCCGATTCCATTGTATCCCTGCGAACTTCTCAAATTTTTCACTCCATCTAACTCTCTGCCTTCCGTGACTACGTTTTCTATTCCTCGGTAATCATTCTGTTGCTCTTACTGTTTAACGGTTGTCTGTTCTACGCATTACGTGGCCAGCCTATGGGTCCATTTCTTTCGTTTGATGCTGATTAGTACATCTGCAACACCGGTTTGCTCCCTGACCAATTAATGCATCCTCCGATCTCTCAATGTGACTCCTATTTCATTTCACGTTTCGTTGTACGCTTCACTTGGCATCTGGGAGGAGGGTGATCGGAGGGCCCTTTAGCGTCTCTAGATCTCGGTTCCTCAGGGACTCAGAGTTCTTGTCGTGTGATGATTTGTTATCCTCCGTATTTCAGCCCTATGTATATTCTAACTGGAATTATGTCCTGATCGTATACAATTCGCTTTAAAGTTCGTACTTCAACATGAAAATGATAAAAACTACACCAGCTTCTTTGGATATCACCTTCAGTGAAATGCGGGCGTGATGTAGGGTTTCGATTGAAGCCGTGACCTCCAGTTTATATAGTATATCAACGTCAAATCCGTCAATCTACCTTGGGGAATAGAACCGAATACGATCATTAGGCCAAGCTAGGAGCTCGAGCGGAAAACTGTCGCCGGAGGAAAGAACACTGCGCGCCAAGAGTTCCGTTGAGGAGCTCGATCGTGACATTTTGTGACGTGTTGCGATATCTCGAAAGGCCTCCGCTGGCGCTGTGGCCGCCGGCAAGCGGCTGCCTCGGAGTGCGCTGTCTCGCCGAGTTGTGATCAAGAGTCAGCTAACCTATCGGAAATTCGCACTCGTGGGGCAAGGAATTAAATACGGACGTTGCTGAGTACTTGTGCACCGAGGGGACCACCAGTGGTGGCCGGACCTTTTTTTACATCGGTATAAATAAACGAAAGCAAGGGCGGGGGGGGGGGGGGGGTTAGTTGATATCTAGACTCGCTGAAAGCGCTACACATGAATTAAACGCTATACTTAAACGCTTATAATTAGGCGTTATACATAGATTATCATAGCATCAACGGAAACGTGGAAACGTAAAGATATGGAAGGAAATGAAAACAACATAAGCAGTAACTTTCGTGGTATGTTTTTATTTGATTCGTGAATGACAGTGAATGCGCATGACACACAAGCATGGGTAAATCGCTTGAAAATCAGCCCGAAGGAGCGCGAGTTCTTTTATACATAAGCCTGCAGGTGGTGTTGGATTGCCCACAAAATTATCATGCACAAACAAAAAAGAAAAAGAAATCCAAAACACTCATTGGGTAACTACTGCAAGCACACTCGGACCTATAGGCACATGTGGACCAATGCACTGACCCCTCCATAGTAAACTCTACTTGCCCTCTCTTTTGTGTGTATTTCTGTTTGAACAGCGCGCTTTTCAAGCTGTGACAGTTGTTAGTCCGTGCTCGTCCTGCGTATACTAATATTACAGTGTCTAGAAATATACTGGCAGTATATTTCTAGACACTGTACTAATATCGTGCGTGCTTTCTGCTTGAAGTGCGCACTGCAAGTTTCGAGCTGCTTGCCGTTCCTCACGTGGCTTTGCGCTTTGTTGCTGTGGCTGAAACAATGCACAATAAACGCTCACCTACCTCTGCGAAGATACGTTCCACTGTCGTGCTACAGCGATTCCTATGTAGGGGGATCAGCCACGTTTTTTTTTTCTTCTTTCTCGTTCGCGTTACCTTGCCTTTTGTTAAATGCGCTTTGTGGATATGAAGCTGCTCGCAGAGGAAAAATGGCAACGTTTACAAGCAGAGCTCCGAAAAAAAACATTGGCAATTTAAAAGGCAGTTGTACGAGATAATGTTATGCCAGGCTGAGATATGCACGTCACTAAGCGTACTTAGTAATGTTGTTATGCTTCGTTCGCTGAAGTTTCTTTCTTAATCGCGGATGCGTTTCTGAGTAACTGTTCGCAAAGGCAGAATTAGGATAATCAGTACAGGCGGAAGATTTAGCTGCAAGAGCACGTAAGCGTAAAGCCTGGCTTCGACCTTCGCCCTAAGGAACTTTAGCAGCAGCTGTTCAACGCAGAAGCGCCGACGGGGCTATATAGGCCTAATGACAGCCTAATTACGATGAGGCCCCGCTTGATGGCGGGCTGAAGTGCAGTGAAGGAACGCTAGCGTGTTTTGCGGATCATGTGTTCATCATCCACGAGTACAAATGCTCTGCGATATACCTGACATTTGTTGACGATTACTTATGGTGTTTCCTTTTAGCATCTCCTTCGAAACGAGTAGCGACAATTAGACGCCTAGCCTGATTTACGCAATCATCTTCTTCCTAACACCTGTCGCCAGTCTAGCATAAAGGCTGTGTTTTCTTCATCTTTGCTTTTGTTATTGAATCTTACATTTTTTATTGTCCCTGTATTGACTCCCGGTGTCGCACACTTAACGCCTATACCATCCACGGTGATTAAGGTGCATGATTGGCTGCAGGACGCGGGATCGAATATGTGGCCGCGGTCATTTCATGGGGGCGTAAATGTGACAGTACCGCGTGCTTATGTGTAAATAAAAGAACTTGTCGTTGGGCCAGTTGTGTGTTTGCACTCAAATTCATGTGTCTGCGTTCAAATTAATTGTTTCTTATGTTTAGGTGCACGTTAGAGAACTCCGGCTGGTCAGAATTTTCAGAGCCCTCCACTACAGCGTCTCTCATAATCATATGGTGGTTGTGGGACGTTGAACTGCAAGCGGGCATGTTCAGGTGATTAAGGCGTAAGTACAAGGCGTTTATTATCGGAAGATTTTCCCTTTAGACTGTGTCTCTTTGGATAAAGTAGAACTAACCTTTTCGATCGTTCTTTTCTTTTCAACTTGTATAGGCTTTTCTGGACAGAAACTACGGTACATACGGTTATGATGCACGCCATAGTGGGGTTCCCCGTTTTAACTTTGAGCAGCAAGGGGTTTTTCGACGCGCACCTGAATCAAAATACACGAGTGTTATTGCATTTTTCCCCCCATACAAACGCGGTCGCCATGGCTGGGAATCGTTACCATGAATGATTATATCGAAAGAAGATTATATAACTTCAGATGTAGCTCATAACTACTTAGACGAATTCGATCATTATATATTGTTCTGCCATTAATTAAACTTATTACATACAATTGATTACTGAAAAACTGACTTAATTACCTTGGGAGACAGCAAATAGGAGATTCACTTACAGAAAGAACAATGATTGATCACAAGTAATTATATGTGATTCATTACGACCTAGTCTTGTCATAAAGGTTAAGTAATGAAAAGAGTGGAGAACTTACCCACGGATTACGGCGTATATGCAGTTAAAGATGCCTGCGAGCATTTTTTCAACTTTTTTTTTCTATGAACGGCACTTATTAGGCATGGCATATATGAGATCTTGTGCCCTCTGGCTCGCCTTTTGCGCGATTCAAAACTCGCATCAAACACACAATTAATAAATGTACGCAGCAAGGCATGCACGCGGGGGCTCTATAAATCAACGGAACAAACCCGCACAGCGTGTTGCAATAGCAACGGGAACAATGCTTCGAGGAGCCGCATTTGCGTCAGACGAGACGAATACATGCGACGCGCTTTTGTAGTCGCGCGGGCGAATAAAACGGGGCGTTGTATCGCAACGTAAGCTTGTATTACAAGACCCGACTGTCATCTGCTGAGCAACGAACACTTAGAAGCACCCTTGTGGGTGCGAAGCAGTGCGCTTCTTTGGAGCGGCCGAGTCCTTAAGGGCACAGGAGTTCGTGTAACTTGA
Organism: Rhipicephalus annulatus; assembly: GCA_013436015.1. Taxonomy (NCBI): domain Eukaryota; kingdom Metazoa; phylum Arthropoda; class Arachnida; order Ixodida; family Ixodidae; genus Rhipicephalus; species Rhipicephalus annulatus. The sequence continues at coordinate 28,162 of WOVY01011640.1, read as the reverse complement.
TCTCGTTGATTCATGACAATGCAGCCGGATTCGCTCACCACTCAACGGCGGATGTTAACGGCAAGTACTGCTTTCCGTTGGACGCAAAGCACCGGCAAATCTTCCGCACAGTCTGATGCAGCCTCTCCTTTAACGTAGACGTCATCGTAATGTGCATGGGCTCTGCTTGTGCAGACGTACCTGCATGTCCCTGATGACATAACAGGACGCAGTCGCTTCTGCATGCACCTAAGCCGTTATGGCAGACGCCTCCACTGTTTCTAAATCACGAATATCTTCCTTTAAAAAAAACATGAAAGTGTTTTATGCTGGGGTCGAACAGAAGTTCAGTAACGAATTTCAGTCTCGAAAAGTATACGTCAAGAAAATGCACATGATCAGATGGCGAAGAATAAAAATTGGTGGACTCCTAAGCTTGGTTTAAGAGTTCAACGCGATGACGATATCCTGTTAGTGCGTACTTCAACCTCATAGCGCGTGCTTTTTACTGTAGGGTCTTGTTCGAGAAGTTCAAATTGTGGATTAATATAAAGTGTAAGCGATAAAGTTGAAAGTGGCTTGGGTCAGAGAAGCCCTCCATAGGAGAATACGCGTAGTAGCGGCAGAGGCGTAATCAGGCTGACGACGACGATTATTATTATTATTATTATTATTATTATTATTATTATTATTATTATTATTATTATTATTATTATTATTATTATTATTATTATTATTATTATTATGGTGGTGATGAGGCCGCAGCGGTCGCAGGCAAAACGGTAAAGGCCAGTGTTTTGTGCGTTGTCAGCGCAAGCAAAAGAAGGTCGAAATTTCCGGAGACTCCCGCTACAGCTTCTCTCATATTCATATCGTGGTTCTGGGACGTAAGATAACCAAAAACGTGTCTCATGACGTGACGAACCAGTGCAGAAGAAGAACCGGTGCATGTGCAGAAGAGTTTGCGGCAGTATTTGTATTACCGGTGATACCGGTAATACGAATACTGCCGCAAACTCTTCTGCACATGCGCAGAAGCAATTGTTTTTCGCGGCGCTCTACAAGCATGAGCAACTCGCCGATCTGTTGCACAGTCGCGGGGTGAGAGCGATGACGCGCGCTGACGTCACGCGCCGAATGTGTCGCACGCGAGCAGCAAGGCGCCCAGCCGAGACGTCGTCGCCCGAGGGAGTGGACAAAGGAGGAAGGGAGGGAGAGAGATCGGTCCACCGAGCCAGGGAAGCCTTCGCGCAGCAGCTGTGCACTGGCCGTCAATAACCTGCGCGAAGCGGTCAATCTACGGTATCGGTTCATCAATTAATCCCTCACGCTGCAGGGGCAAACTAACAGGACGCAATGTCGGTAAGTCTCTTGCGGGGTACGCCACAGTGTGACACCACCGGCGCACGTGCCACAGAAGCTGGTTGGCAGAGCACGCCCGCTCCTGTTTCGGCGTGGTATACGGTCCCGAAATGCTTGGGGTCTGTTTTTGTTTAGTTTTTCATTCTCTATATTCATTCTATTGTTGCAAGGTCAGTTGTCGTATGTGTCGCAGAACATATAGGTAAGAAGTGTAAATTTAAGGGCTCGTTTTTCTTAGACACAATATTAATGAGAACCAACAGATAATGATTTCAAGAGAAATACAAGGGATGCATTAGGAAGTAATTGTAATGTAAATGTAAAGAAAAAAAAGTGGAGGAAAAAATAACTTGCCGTCACCATTCATGGTAAACCGTGTGACGAAACATTTGCCACGCTGGCTGGCTGTTGGACTTGAAGTAGTGAAACCAAATAATGGCCCTGCGAGGACCCTCTGGCGGCTTAATCTCCTCAGGACGTCTGAATAAGGTTTATGAGTGACTTTTTAGTAACTCTCTAAGCCCTTACTGTTTTCTTTTTCTTCTACATATGACCACGGAGATGATCGCTCCATTACAGCAAATATCTGTACAAGTTTTGTACGCCTACCACGTGACCCGTATAGCCTTTACATGTATTTCTTTGCTGCTTCTCCCTACGGCCGCCGTGAGCAGCATGAGAAGTACCGGCCGCTGGGATCTCATAATCATTCCCATCGTTCGGCGAAGCGCGTCCATCAGTCGATAGCGCAGCATCGCCACCGTGTCTTCCTCTCGGAAAAAGCAGGCGGGCTTCACCCTATGCGTGTGAGCTCACGTAAGCTCTGGGGAAGCTCGCTTCTCGTGACAGGAAACCCGAAAGGAAGAAGCCGTCACTTATGCCGAAGCTTTCGGAATCGCGACGTCGGGCGGTAATGCTGATTGGCTGTTGAGATAATGGGTTCGATCATTTTTCAGGGACTGCGGATAGGCCGTTCGATGTAATTCAGGCACGTCGTGGCCTATTTAGCTATATCACTATATTTTTTTTTATAATCTCTACATACTTATATGTGAATATGACGGCCTTTTCACTTGTGACATTCATAATCTGAGTTCTCCCCGTGTTATATTTTGCTGTTAGGAAGTCTTGGTGAGAGTATATTGTCTTCGTAAAAAAAAAAAACGTCCGGCATGCGCGAAACGCGCAGCACAGCCACATAATAATAATAATAATAATAATAATAATAATAATAATAATAATAATAATAATAATAATAATAATAATAATAATAATAATAATAATAATAATAATAATAATAATAATAATAATAATAATAAGTTTTTTAAGGTGCACAGAAACCTCACTATACGTATGCGTCAAGCATTCTCGCCTCCATCAAAAATTCGGCTCAACCGGAATTCCAACACCACGACAGCACTCGAGCTCTGTAGCGTCTAGATAACCGCGGCTTACAGCGGAAGCTCTTAATTAAGGAGAGGCTTTTCTAGCGCCAGTTGTAGAAGTATACAGAGCCTCGGATCTGTGGCACCCACGCTGGGAGATCGGCCAAGAGCTGAGCAGTGCTAACAAACTACTTTGATTTTGTATGCTATAGCTGTGGTTTCAAGCGCACGAGGAAAGACACACAGAAACACAGGACAGGCGCTTACTCGCAACTAAAGTACCTATTGAGAAAGGGAAGAATATTAATGCACCAAATACAGATCAACGCACACGCGTGAAAGCGCAAGGACAACCATGGTAACACGACAACATGGTCAGCTTACGTCTGTTAAAATGGTGAAAGCGATAAATGAAAAAAAAACAACTATTAGAAATTGACAAATAGAAACTATGGATATCAAAAAAAGCGGATAATCTAAAGAAAGCAATTTGGGAACCAGGAATTTAGGAGTAATGATTAAACTCTCCTGGGCCGATAATATTACAAGTTCGGTTGCGAGGAGTTGACTATATATGACGTTATTAAGTGTACTCTGCCGATGAAGAATTATGGCTGAGCCTATTTTAAAAGGGGGGAAGCTTTAAACCACCCTCTCGTTACGCAATTAGCGCTGTGTGACGCCTGACCGTTATGTTGGTCTTCTACCACGCTACATTGCACCCGTTAACGTCGGGGACTTTAAGTCCCATAACCACGATACGATTATGAGGGACGCCGCAGTGGTGCTCCGGATATTTCGACCGCCTTGCGTTCTTTACACGCGCGTCGACATCGCACAAAACACGGGTCTCTATCATTCGCCCGCAAATAAATGCGCCCACCGCTGTCGGGATCGAAACCGGCGACCTTCGGATCAGTAGCCAAGCACAGTAGCCACAGATACACCGTGGCGGACCAGCTGTTAACGCGAATGCTTGCCCGTCGTGATGCCTGTGTCTTTTTTTTACGAATCAGTTCAAAGCACCGCTGCGGCTTGGTGTATATAGAGTTTCCTATACTGTGACGTAGGGGCCTGGGTTCCAACACCTCTTCATTCCGGATTATTCTTTTTTTTTCATCCATTTGCGCCATAGCGGTTTCTGACACAGTCGGCGGCGGCGGCGGACAACTGTATACGCCTCTAAAATCGATTGTATAGTTGCGATCTCATAACGGCTTTCTCTGTAAAACATCTAAGTGACCGACTAATCATCGATCCTCTCGCTGCTACAGTGTGCACAGCATGGCAATAATAATTAAACGATTGCACTGTGTACGTAGAGCTAAATCTGTCTTTCACGGAACGTCAACAACCGGCGGCCCATGGACATCGGCTCACTGTGCACACTGCCACTTTCGCACACTCGTTGGCTGACTTCTCTCCACGAGTTCATGTCACGCCTGAAAAGGAATCAGCGGCGCGTGTCGCCCCCATCGCGGAGCTATTCGCGCGCATTGATTGAACCGGGGGAGGCGATTGTCGCTCGCGCAAACCCCAGCTGCGCGTCCGCGTCGAATCGACGAGACGTGGTCGTAAAGAGCTCGGACGCTCATTCCCTGTCATCGCGCGCCGTGCTCTGACGAACGCTGTCAGCGCAAATTGCATTTGGCGGCGGTGAAAGTGGGATAGCAACCTCATTTTGCCGCTCTGCTCTCTACGTTTTTTGTTTTTTGTTTTACCGGCGCGAATACCGCCACTTCTGAATAGAAAGCAGCGAGCGGCTGGCATCACATCAGATTCGTTAACTCTGCAGACGAAAGCGTTTCCCATAATGAGCGAGCCCTGCATACATGTGCTGTCAACGAAAATTATAATATGTAAATTACTTGAGTTCTATAAATTCAGAAAGAGCATATTGTCGTTGGTATACACTATGGAGAAAAGACGTTCATGAGATAAACGTCTTTATTTTCTTTCTTTCGAATCAGCTGTAACACACACACACACACGCACACGCACACACGCACACGCACACACACAAACACAAACAAACAAACAAACAAACAAGACCAAAGTTAGAATGTTTTAACTGCGGCGTCGCAAAATTCAACCAGCATTTTTCTTACCTCGCCTTCGAGTGTTATAATTGTTATAGACTTCCGTTGAACGCCGTTTTGGTGGCCAATCAATGTAGTGGGTAGACACCACTGACCTAGGAGCTGTTGCAAGTAAGGAAACATCGTCATCATCACAAATATGAACCCACATTTAATAGCGCAGGAGAATCTTTCTGTTATACCTCGATCATTCCAAATCTGAACTGTGAATTTTAAAACCCCTCGATTCTTGGCCGATCCCCCACAGTGGGTATGCGCCACTAACAATAGGAGAACAACAACAACAACAGCTCATTTGCTGATGTTCATGCGATCGATTCCGTCGACCAGTCGAATATTAAACCTCCCGTTGGTTGGGTCTTCCATATGCGGACAAAGATGTAAGCATGAAACGGTTCTCTATTATATTTCAAATGCACGTTTCCAGTCCACCAGGGCTACACTGCAGCGACGTGGTGATGGCGCACAGCGCTCGATCGTCCCTCGTTCACCGTCTTATAGGGTACTTGGAACTGTAACCCTTGCACGTTGTGAAGCACCAGCTGGTCGGCCAAGTTCTGGTCACATCGACATGCCTTCAGTATTGGGTTTACACGTATATAAAAACTCACGGCATGCATGGCATGCACGCAGCTGTTGGTCCACGCTCCATTAGGATACCGCGTCTCTGGCGTAGCGAATGCGAGGGAAAGCCAATCCGCCAGTGTCCTATACAATACCGCGAAGGCCATAGCGGCGAGTGACAGCGTGGCATGTATCAAATGTCAATCAGAGAAAAGTCAGCAACGGAACGTGCGTCGGACGCAGGTTACGTTGCTATAGGTGTTGCGGTCGACTAGCTCTATTATATAGTTTATTTGTGGCACGCGTGCTGTAGTAATAATTTGCCCGCGCCTATAGTGTCGGCAGCCGCCATATTATCCTGGAAAAAAGCGTGCCAACAGTTTCTCCCTATTGGCTGCCATTGACCATGAGACATATTCCGCCCATTTCTGGCGAGCCTCTCACGCCTGCGATACATGTACCGGCAGAATAGGGGCTGCACGTGTAGTGCCGGCAGCTGACATAATACAACAGAAACCAGCGGTATCAGCGCCCTGCTGTATCTTTAGCTTTTATAAAAAGCCGCCATTCAGCTATTTTTGCTCTCCGACATTTAGCAACACTGATCACCATGGTCAAGAAGAGTCAAGGAACCGAGCTTCCCATCTGTTGGCCAAGGCAAGTCGATGGAGTCGACCCGGCCTGTGTAAGCATTTGCCGACGTAGCCGCTGGCAGTGGCGTGAAAAACCTCGAGTAGGTTATGTTTGTGACGTAAATGACGTGAACCGAACCTAGCCTCGTTACTTGCAAGAACTGCCGGCATTAGGTCGGCTGATATAATCTGCCGGCAGCCGGCAATATAGACACTACCTAATTATTTATGACGTTTTACGTGAGAACACCACTATACGACTATGGTGCACGCTGCAGTGTGGAAGTGACGAATTTTTACCACCCGGTGTTCCTAAACGAGCCGCTAAATCTGCTTCCATGTATTGTTTGCATATATATCTGCACAATCTGCTTGCATCCACTGCTAGGCGTTTGGATATAAATAAGGCCAGCTAGATCAATCACGCCGCCAAAGAAACAAAATGCGCGGGGTAGCTTGCACACTCGTGGTAGCTTACGAATATCAAACCATTGTTCTGTCTAACAAAGAAAATATAAACCCTTTTCATCCTTTTGTTCATTATGCGAAGATCATATGAACGGTTCACAATTTTGGTGCTCCCTGTCACTTCCCAGAAAACTGAAGGTTTGTTTGCTTGTCAATTGATTGATTGATTGATTGATTGATTGATTGATTGATTGATTGATTGATTGATTGGTGCAGATGGCCTGTGGCGATGAGGCGTCCTGAGCAGCGTCGGGCCAGTCGGAGGCTTCTTCCCCCAACAGCCGGCGGCGGCGGCCCATGCCGACCTCCTCGTCGTGTTCGCTGGCCCTGCCACTGTTGCAGACGGCCGACGACGAGCACGATGGCTACAGCGCCACCACCGCCGCCGCGGACGGCGGCAAGACGTACTCCAACGGAGTCGTCGACGAAGAAGACGAAGACGGCACCACCTCTTCGTCGTCCGGCCACTCTTGGGAGCTGTACAAGGGCCTCGCCTTCTCCTCACTGTCGAGCTTCTTCTTCTCCATATGCACCGTCATCGTCAAGAGACTCAAGTACGTGCCGCACGCTTTTTCGCCTCCTATGCACTGCACCTTGCTGAAAACACCACCTGTTAAGTCATCGCCTGACAGACCTGTTATGCCAGCCCCGCCGTGGTGGTCTAGTGGCTAAGGTACTCGGCTGCTGACCCGCAGGGCGCGGGTTCGAATCCCGGCTGCGGCGGCTGCATTTCCGATGGAGGCGGAAATGTTGTAGGCCCGTGTGCTCAGATTTGGGTGCACGTTAAAGAACCCCAGGTGGTCTAAATTTCCGGAGCCCTCCACTACGGCGTCTCTCATAATCATATAGTGGTTCTGGGACGTTAAACCCCACATATCAATCAATCAATCAGACCTGTTATGCCATTTCTGTTTGGAAACTGATCCCGAAACGCTACGTAACTGGATAAATAGGTCCAATAAGGCATTTCGTTATTTATCTCAACGAAAGCGATCCGCCAGGAAAACGTATTTGAATAGTACGATATAGCAATAGTAGGGAGGCGCATTTATGTGGAGGCGCCCTCGCGTCCCATGTTCTATATGTGCGAGTGAAATGTCAGGGCAGCCGACAATAGCGGCTTAGGCGGAGAGAAGACGTGCCAGCCGTATCCGTCACGCGAAAGGTAAGAAGGCTCCCGGAGGGAGGCTGCGTAATTCCGGCAGACAGCGTGCTCTGAGCAGCCGGGCGCGGTCTTGACGGAAATCAGCAAACGGCTCATACTTTTGTGTTGAATACACTCTAAAAACAGCGCAAACAGGACGCGGGCACAGAGGAAAGAAGGGACAGCGCCGTGGTTTGTCCGTTCTGTGAGCGCGTTGTGTGCGCTGTTTTTCAAGTACGTTCAAGTTGATTGATTGATTGATTGATATGTGGGGTTTAACGTCCCAAAACCACTACATGATTATGAGAGACGCCGTAGTGGAGGGCTCCGGAAATTTAGACCACCTGGGGTTCTTTAACGTGCACCCAAATCTGAGCACACGGGCCTACAACATTTCCGCCTCCATCGGAAGTGCAGCCGCCGCAGCCGGGATTCGAGCCCGCGCCCTGTGGGTCAGCAGCCGAGTACCTTAGCCACTAGACCACCGCGGCGGGGCAAGTACGTTCAAGTATACTTGAACGGAATATAATCCTGAAATAGCCCGATTCTTTACAGCATATATCATGCCGTTGTACGTGCTTTGTTCTCATCACTCAGCGGTGAAGCGATCGCCTGCACGATGGTATATTTACATGTTCAAGAAATGTGTCCAATATTGTTTAAAAATCAGCGACTATACCCAATAGTTATTCGCTGTCTTCACCGCTGCCTTTTCTGTAGCAGCAAGCATCTCAAGGGGGTCGAAGACATCCTTCGTAACAGTAATTAGGAAAGCTAAATTATTTATTCTTTAATTAGTGCGGTTAGAGAGTTAAGTCCAATGAGAAAATTGAAGTCCCTCATTCGAAGAAGCGATTGCCGCTTTGAGATTTTGGGAAAGGGCCCTCTAATAATAACTGCGAATCAATGAAATTCTCCCGAATCCTACGGTGAAACCGAAACCAAAACGCGAAAGAGCGCAACTGAAATGAGGGACGCTGTTATATCAACCACCAACCAACATCGATCGTTGCGTAGGCTGCAGCATGCGCTCGCAATTGCAGCACGCGTGACGCACTTACCTTAACGAACGGGGAATAACTGCACCCATTTAACCGCTGTTTTGCACAGCGACGTCATTGTAGTCATCTGCTTATTGCGCTCATCTGTCCTTTGGTTTCGGTTACGCCACAAAATTTAGGAGAATTTCATTATTTCGTAGTTATTACCAGAGGCCGCTCTTCCGAAACCTCAATGCGCCAATGTGTTCTTCGCATCAAGAACTTCAATTCTCTCGTTTGAATTAACTGCTTAACTCCACTAGTTAAATGTCAATTTACATTTTCTAATTACTGTTCCGAATGATGTGAATAAGCAATTGTGAAGACAGCGAACAAATAGCGTCTTTTGTTGATTTTTAAACAGGATTGAACATATTTCTTAAAACACCACATAAATTAATTATATATATATATATATATATATATATATATATATATATATATATATATATATATATATATATATATAGAGAGAGAGAGAGAGAGAGAGAGAGAGAGAGAGAGAGAGACGATTTCGGTGTTTGTCCACAAACTGGCTCTCACCGAACGGCCTATAGACACCAGCAGACTTTCGGTGCGGCACTTCCGGCAAATGCTTTTTCAAGGTCCCGCTGGTGTTTTCGTGGTGTGTTTCAGTTTCCTGGCGTTATATTTCTCGCGCATTTCTTAGGATGTGTTTGGAAAGCAACGTCTGGCGGCTACATGAAGGGACTCGACGTAGCGCGTGGCCGACGGGCGCCTTGCAAAATACACGTCGTGACGTTCCGATGAGCGCGGCCGCCTGCTCCGTGTGGCCTGCTCTGCTGAGAGTGGTCGACCCTATACAAAGAGAAAACGCATAAATTGCAGGAGACGTTTGTCAGCGAGCTTAATTGAGCCAGTTGGTTCTGCATGCCGACGATGTGGATGCGCTTTGAAGACGCAGACCGGGAATTGACAGCGCACACCTGTCCTTTTCCTGTCCGCGTCTTCAAAGCGCACCCGCACCGCCGACATGCAGGAGAAGAGTTGCTCGATTCATAGTAAAGTTGTTCAATTCGGCTTTTCGACTAGAACTTTAAGTCTTCCTCCTGTTGAACCCCGAACATACTTGTGTTTTCGTCTGAGCACGCAACCTCAGGATAAAACGCTTTTTTTCTGCGTCTCTGTCACACCACACTTCAAATTTCGAACATTAGTAGCCGGCATCAACGAGGACCCCGGAAAACTCAACTGCCTCCGAGAAGTAAGCCAGGAGGAAATTGGTGACAAAGATTGATAGCTGGAGACCATGCTTTTTTCTGACTGACTCGTACGTGTACACTGTCCTTTCTTGTTTTCGTTTTTTCTTCATTTTTTTTCTTTTCTTCCTTTTTTCTTTTTTTTTCACATGCACATACAAAGTGTTTTCGTTCGCCTACCACTTGATGACCATTGAAGGGAAACGGACGAAGATTAAAGGTAAAAAGAGCCGACCGACCCATTAACGGGAAGCCCTTCCTTTACGCACGCCACACGCCGACCGACCCATTACAGGGAAACCCTTTCTTTACGCACGCCTTCACGGACCCTCCCGGCACCGCGGCGACAATCTTGGGTGGCCCGACATACGTCGAGAACTGAACAGCACGTGATAAGAAGCGTATGTGGACGTACATGGACAGTTGGTTTCGTTCTCAGTGTTGACAGTGGTTCTTCCTCTTTTTTACTTTCTTTCTTTTCTTTCTTTTTCTTTTTTTTAGTTCCCTCTCACTTTCGTAAACATGTTTCAAGGCGAGAGGGACGCGGCAGCATTGAAGTTTGGAAGGTCATGTCAGTATAACTCATCCCCTGATGAAGGGAGGACCCCTCCCGAAACTGTTGGGAAATAAATATATTTATCCTTGTTGACAACGCTCCCGTTGTGCCATATCCCATACCTTCACGAAGACTAACTGGCCCATTGAATTATTACTCCCACTATATATATATATATATATAGTCTAGTAGATCCTCCGTGAGCGGTCACAACGTGGTTTATTTCGACGTTTCGGCCTAGAGTCTGGCCTTCATCAGGAATATATATATATATATATATATATATATATATATATATATATATATATATATATATATATATATATATATATATATATATATATATATATATATATATATATATATATTCACTTCATAGAACATTCAATTTTTTGCGATCGCATTCATTGGGCAAAACCTTTTTTTGTTTTGTTTTTTCTAGCAGAACCAGGCAGATGCCTCTATTGGTGCACCAGTGAATATGGCTATGCAATTAAGCACTGAAATACCTATATTATGACATAAGTGTAATCATGACGTAGCTTTGCATGGCAGTCTGAGAAGTCGGAACACTGTGCGAAAAGTGCTGCATTTTCTTTTTCTGTGTGGGAGGGGGGAGTTTTATATATTGCCATCCCACGCGTGCAGCATCGTGTTTGACTAGCATAACGATTTAATTTCGTAAACATTGTCTTCATAACCTGGTGTTATCGTGGGTCGCAGTTACATATCGGCGGCCGAGCTGGCTGTGGTGCGCTTCCTAGGCATCCTGGTGTTCACGGCGCCACTGGTGGTGCTGAGCCGCGAGTCAGCGCTCGGGCCGCGAGGCGTTCGCCGGCTGCTGGTGCTGCGAGGACTGCTGGGCGCCACCAGCCTGTTCCTGCGCTTCTACGCCATCCACTACATGCCCATCGCCGACGCGTCCGTCATCATCTTCAGCGTGCCCGTGTTCGTGTCGGCGCTGGCCAAGCTCTTCCTCAAAGAACCGTGCGGCTTCTTCCACGTGGCCGCCGTCATGGTCACGCTCGTCGGGCTCACGCTCATCACCAAGGTGCCGCTGCTGTTCGGGGGCGACCAGGGGCCCGTGCAGGCACGCGGCGTGATCGCCGCTCTGTCGTCCACCGTGTTCGGCGCCAGCGTGTACATCGTGGTGCGCAAGGTCAAGGGCGTCCACCACTCGGTCATCATGTTCAACTTCGGCTGGGTCGCCATTCTGGAGACGGCCACCATCTCGCTGCTTACCGTCGGCCAGCTGGAGCTGCCCCGCTGCGGCGTCGACCGATGGCTTCTCGTGGTGCTCGGCGCATTCAGCTTCGGCGGCCAGGTGCTGCTCACGCGAGCCCTGCAGCTCGAGCAGGCGGGCCCCGTGTCCGTGGTGCGGTCGGCGGCCGACATTGTGTTCGTGTTCGTCTGGCAGGTGGCCTTCTTCGGCGAGGTGCCCGACCGGTACACCATGTCCGGCGCCGTGCTCGTCACCGCCTGCGTGCTCCTCACTGGCCTGCGCAAGTGGGCGCTCACGCTGCCCGAGAGCTCGGCCACCAGAGCCAGGCTCGCCTGGCTCATCTCTTGATCACACGCTTCGCCTCGCCATGTTGGCTGAAGAGCAACGCAAGCTCGCGGTAGCTTGCGAGTGTCAGAAAAGCTTACTCCGGGCACTATCAGGCAAACCAGTGTGCTGTAACGATTCACTCAGACTACGCAGATGTTTGCAAAAGATCGGGCAAACACGAGTGACTAGACAAACCATCAGTGTCACCAACATGCGCACAACATGCGATCGCCGCCTATCGATCCTTCTACAAAATGGTGGCTGCTTGCCGCGCGATAGCGTTCATGAGAGCGAAGACAAGAATGTCGGTCCGGCGCTAACATTTTGCACGAGTAACGGATTTCAAGACACACGTGCCCTGCGCACTCACATTGATCCGTTGGCGCGCGGTTGTTGCTGCTTTATCGCGTGGGAGAGCTTGCTACCAGATACATAGAGCTGGGCATGCTTTCTCTTAGGTGTGTGCACTCAGGATGTAGGTTCTCAATGGTCTGACTTGGGGCTACGCGATTACAGGCTACGTTTTTTTTGTTTTTTTTTTTTTGTCACAGCTGTCTTGAAATGCCGACGCCCATCGACGCTCTAGAATAAAGGCCTGACCACACACACCTGTTGCAGCGCGCCAGCGCGGGCCTTCCTGGCGTGGCGCCCTCTTCCTATAGAGAGAGAGGGTACGTAGCTACGCGCCCACTCTCTCCATAGGGAAAGGGCGCGGCGTCAAAATTCCACACGCTGACGCGCTGCAACAGGTGCATGTGGTCAGGAAAGCAAGATCTCCTTGGTGCTTGAAGCTGCTCTACTGCGCGTTCCGCAACTAGTCAACGTCTGCTGGCGATACCGTCAATATAATCGCGCTGTATTCGTGAAGCTGCCACGATGCATCAAGACGCAAAAATGGTGGTTTCTAAACAGAGAAGCAGAAGCGTTTCCTTTTCTGGTCGAGTCAACTTCAGTGCTGTATGTATCGGTGGACAAGTGCCGCCATCTCTTGTCATGGTCGGCGTTCCTCGGACTCTCGTCAGCGGAGTTTACTTTCTGGATAACGTCAATATAAAAGTACGATGAAGCCGCTGAAAGTGACGAACCTCTCTAGCGCCTTTCGGCAGTGTTGGTAGCGTGGTGTGTGTAGAAGCTGCATCCAGCGACCCGGGCCGACCTTAGTACGACGTTCCTCGCGGTTCTGGATACGCGCTCTCGCCTCCTGTAGTCAGCGCCTCACATATCGTGCTTGTACGTTCCGTACAGATCTAGCTGTGATAATATTGAGAAGATATGCTTGTGTCCGCGGATGAGAACAAAATAAAGAATTATTGACGCTTGTTAGAAACGCCGTGCTTTATTGGTTATTCAACCATCTCATTTCCGCGACACTGCCACCGATGCTTTCGTTACACACTGCTTGGTACACGTGTCACACGTGTCCGTGTAGAAATAATAAATAAGTGCACGTCACAAAGGAACGCTATTTGTCACTGGCGTAGCCAGAACGTATTTTTCAATCTTGCGAGCGTGTGTATACGTGTATACACATACAAACACACGCACGATTGTACACCAAGTGTGGTTGAACCCTTCCCCTCGAAATATTCTTGTTGTGCCACGAACGTTTGCAGCAGAGCACTTCGCATATACCAGCCTAAAGCTACACGCAGGTTGAAAGATGACTACAAGCGTGGGTTCCTATTGTCTGCGACCTTAGAATCAATCAACCAATTGATCAGTCATATTTGTTGATTAGCAGTGAACAGAACCGCTGGAGCGCCAATTTGGGCTGAAAGATTAGCTTTATAGAGCAATTCGACTTCGGCGCATGGAACGTAATTGTGCACCACATGAACATAAATTCGTAATAAATAAGAAACACGATTCTACGAAAATAAAGACGGAACTAGAACACAAACCTATTCAGTATTTAGTGTGACAGTATCAAAGCACAAAAAAATCACGTAATCTTAGAATATCACGCACAGTTTGTGAAACAGTCTCACTGAAGATTGGAACGCACGTTTCTGAAAGAAAAAGAAAGATGTTACTTTTCATTTCTTTTTCTTCGCCAAGTTTGCCAGCACTTCACAAGAACTATAGGCTTCAGAATATGTGAAAGAACAAAAGATTTTGCTGACACGATAGAAAAAAAATTAATAGGACACTGTAATAACGCAGGGTCCGCTTTATACAGTATCCTATAACATCTACATACTTGGTAGACATTAATGGGTAAATTGTGTGTTAGCGAGTGTTAACGAAATGCACGGAAATGTGTGATCCTGCATTTGTCGCGAGTATTACGGCGGAGCTGTTAAGCTTTTCGGTACGCCACGTGACCCGACCTGGAAATCGAGACGGCACGCACGCACTTCGTCCTCCTCTTCATCTGCTGCATCGCTTCCAGAACACCGGCGCCGAATAGTCGGCCGTGGGATGTGATAGCTCTGACGGGAGAAAGAAGAGGGGAAAGGTGAAGATGGAAAGAGAGAGAAAGATAGCAGGCTTGAGAGGGAGAGAAAGAGAGGGAACGAGTGCACAAAGAAAGGAGCAGACAGAAAAAAAAAGAATAATATATGTCTGCTATACTTTGAAGGATTTCAGAAGGCATAGGAGGACCAAGCTAATAGGCAATATGAAACAATTGAATTTTCGCGAATTATTTCGCAGCACTTAATCACCTTTTGATTGAACGTGAGCTGTCTGAGTCTACCTTGCTCCATGACCAGGATTGGGGGCCAATCGCACGTAGCGTCATATCCCTTGTTGGTGTCAGCAGTGACCTGCCCAAACTGAATGGGAAATTAGTGGGGGAAAAATCATATCTGACGAAAAAAAGATATAGTTCTCAAGAACGATTCCTTTGAGCATTGTGTTAAATCTACCATGTCGCACTACAAACCACGTTGATTGCCATGGTTTAGAAGCTATATTTATAGAAGCCACATAGGTGTTTTGTAAATAGTTGTTTTCACCCCAAGAAGCGATACCATGTTTTTTAAACTTTACAGTTTGTTACTAACACTACTTTAGCCCCTTTTTTGTTACCGGCGCTTATTTAACACACTTGTAGCGCTGTTATGTTCACTTGCCTTGTAACCACATTTTGATGTTATTGAGTGGCTAGTATTGAATGAAACGTCCGTTTTACAATTGTGGTACCATGTGTTTTTAAAGGGCGCATTAAAAGTGCGATGCTGCGATTTCACCAAGAAGTACCAGTAGGGTTTCCAGGAGTCGTTCTTGACAACTACCAGTTTTCAAAGATGTGACGATGATAATGATGATGAAAACTTTATTACAGTTCAGAGAAGACTCTGGGAAGACACCGCGCGTGATATTTTTTTTTTCGCTTTTCCCATTCAGTTATGGCAGGACGCAGTCGCTGCCGCCAAGAGAAGGTGTCAGGTACGTAAAGAATAAACGCTTTGTGTTCTCTCTCTACCCAATTCTTGCAGTATGCATGCATCTCCCAGCCCAAGTTCGCAGTTTAGAGCTATATGCACATAAGTGTGCGCAGGTCAGGGGGGAGGGCGAAGTTTGCCCCTTTCCCTGTGAGTCATACTAGTGGTAGAGTGCGCTCCCCTCCATCTCAGGCGACAAGGGAAGGAAACGGCCGGCCCCATGCCCCCCCCCCCCCCCCGTCTATGCATATACACATATAAGGGGGTTACGGCGTTCCGCTGATAAGTATGAGCTCACAGGCTCCGGTCGTATTCTAATGTCGGCGATATGAGAAACCAATTGCGTACTTAATTCATGCGCATGTCGAAGAACCTAGCGGGGTCAAATTTAGACCGTAGTCCCCATTAATGACGCGAGTCGTAACCTAGCGTTGTTGCGGTACTCATGAACCCGAGGAAATTGTTATACCACGCTCGTGATCCTAATACGTGGCATTCACGACTAGGTTAAAACAAAAAAAAAAAAGGACTGCCACAGTGTCAAGTCTGAGGACGAGCAGTGGATTTCGGTGAGGAACGCGACGCGTCATGTAACGCGGCGACACAGATCTGTCGTCGTTTTTTCAAGGGCACCCTTCTTCGACGCTCTGAAATATGGGATGCTATATTCTCGTTTTCTCGTCGAATTCACGAGGACGATGGCCACGAAAAAGGTAAGACTGACTGTCTCTCGGCGTCAAGGGCGTTGCGACACACGCGGCGATCATCTGAGATAGAGCTATAGTTGGTGTTGGCACGATACGAGTATATCTTGTACTTATATCTGGTTATGTAGCCAACTAATGACTTCGCTGAAGGAGTCCACTGCTTCGTGCCTGAACCTACCGTGGCAAAAGATTTTAGAACCCGACAAGTACGAGTGGAGTTACCGAGATTTGTCGCACGCTCTTCCCTCGTCCATGCGAGCGTGCTGAAAGCTAAGCAGCGAGGGAAACCACCAGGGGCGCAGCCAAGGGTTGGCACACCGGGCCCGTGCCCCCACCTGCCCGTCGAAAATGTTTTGCATAGTTTAGGAGACGAAAAATCATCATTTCAAAAAGGATCCCCCCCCCCTCCTTCCTCCCCGATATCACGGAGGTGCCCCCTCTACTCGCGAAAAATATTTCTGGCTACGCCCCAGGAAACTACGTCACGCGCACGTCATAAACTTGATGCTTTTACTTTTTTTTCTTTCGAACGCGCTGCTTAGCTTAAACGTCCAGGACCAGCTACAAGTTATCAGGCAAGCCGAAGATGCCGCTAGGGCACAAGGACTCTTAGCTGCCATCTAGGGGAGAGGATGTAATTCCTCGGAAACTGGTCGTTTTGAATAAAGTTGTTTCTCTCTCTCTCTCTCGAACGCGGTATTTGTTATCACTGTGATCACGAGTGAACTCGCAGGCACAAGGCGGCCCTCCCGTGGCGGCTGTGGTAACTATGCAGCTCGCATACAGGAGGCTATGCTCACGAACATGACCTCCGAGATGGCGGGCGCACGGCAAGAACCCTACGCGCCCGCCCGCCATCTCGGAGGCCGTGCTCGCGACGCTCAAGCTTTCCAATGGCCCTGAATTTTGGTATATGGTATCATTTGTTGGAAGAAGAGAGAGCTATTTATAGCTGACTGGGAAATATTCCAAATTACTAGCCATTCACGTGTTCTCAAGAGGCTCAATCGGCTGTGTTTTCTGGGCGTGCTAAAGAGTGTTGCAGGGCCACTTTAAGCTCTTTGGCTGCAATGATACTGGCTTCACATTGATGTATGAGCGCTTTTGGAATATGAATGACTAATAAACACTCAATCTTATTATAAAATTTGAGGAGCAAAAGAATACATACCGAACAATACTGCCTAGATTGCGGTTTTCATAATAGTAGTAATCAAGAGCTGCAGATACTTTTCGAAAAAAAGTAGTTACACGGGCAAACACGGGCAAAACAGAACAGAATACTGCGGTAGACAAGATACAAATAGTTATTTTTTGCATGCGCAGGCATCGTCGCCTGCCAATCCGACACATGTGAGAGTCTACGCAAAATATAACTCCTCTGGTTGCACTACTATGAGAATTCGAGGCCTCAGCTAAATTTGACGCGTTTCTTACTTACACGCCAACTTTACGAGCACGCTGTCATTTCGCCGCGGCAACACCGTGTACCACCTTCGAAGTTTCGCCTCCGTGCCGGTTTGTCACAATTGATTGCTGTTTTTTCGCGGTACACGGGCGAAAGCACAACGCTTCGCCAGTGGGAAGGCAGTGGCAAGCCATTGTTAAGCTGTCAGCTTCGCAATGAAACAACAGGCGGCAGCGGGCCGCACGAGACTTCCGCACAGGTGCACCGAGGATATCGATATATCGGAGGTGAATACAATTTCAATGCAGTTCTCGCGCATAACGCTTAGTTTCAGAAGCGTGTGAACTTGAGCTTGTCGGTGCACATTCATAGTAAAAGAAAAAAAACAGCGTGATAACAAGACGGACGAGAACAAACTCTAGCGAGATAGGCTGTCGTTCATAGTAAACAAACAGCGCGATAACAAGGAGGACGAGAAGAAACCCTAGGGAGACAGGCTGTCGTATGCTGTGGGAGATAGAGAGATAAAGATGCAAGGAAAGGCAGGGAGGTTAACCAGACGCACATCCGGTTTGCTACCCTGCACTGGGGAAGGGATAAAGGGGAGAAAAGAGGTTGTAGAGAGATGAGAAGGTACACACAATCACAAGCACACTCGGGGAGCACACACAGTCTACATGCGGTCGCTCAGTCTACATGCGGTCGCTCAAGTTTGTTGACTTTAGGTAAATTAGCAGTGCTTTAGTTGATTTCTGCGCAACTGAGGCAGATGCCCAAGGTCCTAGAATCTTCTGCACACAAAATGGTCCGGGGTCAAGTTGGTTCAAAACCATCCGGAGCTGACATCGTTGTGTGTCGTAGCAAGCGCAGCTGCACAGGACGTGTTCGATGATCTCTTCAGCTCCGCAGTAGTCGCATGTAGGAGTGTCTGCCATACCAATGCGAAAGGAGTACACCTTTGTAAATGCAACACCCAACCAAAGGCGGCATAACAGTGTCGCATAGGAGCGGGAAAGTTGTGATGGTAGTTTCAGCTTGAGCGAAGGATCCAGTTCATAAAATTGACACCTTTGGAAGCTGGTAGACGACCAGAACGTGCGTGTGAGATCTCGAGCCAGCAGGTAAAGTTGTCTTGCTGCATCATTCCTTGATAGAGGAATCGGGACTACACGGGTTTCTTCATGGGCTGAGCGGGCTGCATCATTGGCTAATTGATTTCCGGTAATACCGATATGTCCAGACAGCCATTGATATATAATATCATGCCTTCGTGCTAGAGCTTCATGATGGCAATGTCTTATTTCTTGTACCAGTTGGTCATGACTCCTCCTACGCATGGCAGACTGCAAACTCTGAAGCGCTGCCTTCGAATCACAGAATATGACCCATTTTCCTGGACGTTCTTGAACGAGATATTGTAAAGCAGCCCTTATAGCAGCAAGCTCTGATGCCGTAGATGTAGTCATATGCGACAACTTAAACTTGATTGTCGTTGCTGCAGCCGGAATTACAGCGACACCTGATGAGCTGCTGGACGAGACGGACCCATCAGTGTATATCTGCGTTCGGTTTTAAGTACAACTCATGTAATAATTGCAGTGTTGCTTGCTTCAATGCTGTCGTCGTCGCTTGGCCTAGGGTCTCCGCCCCAATAAGAAAAAAATCCTGGCTACGGCCCATGCACGGACCTCAGCTGGCTTCAGCACTCGAACAAATTGATAAAAAAGAAATAAAAAAGCGCGCTGGACATCGGGAAGCGCGGCACAGCGTACTACTTAGACTCGCCACTCGCGATGCGTCGAAACCATGCCCGTTTCCGGCAACATTGCAGTTTCTTTTGCTTTTCTTGCTACGAGTACTTCAGAACCATTACGAACACCGCACGCGACGAGCTAGCTTTACCGAACGCGGGGCGATCATTCACGACACTCAGGTGGCCGCATGGGAGAGAAAAGAAGAAAAAAAAGGAAGTGCGGCTGTCACCATGATGACAGTATACCGACAAGTGAGAATGAACGTACTTTCGACGAAAATGTACAGGCGCGCAGTGCTGCCAATTTTGCTATCTCGTAGCTAGATCTAGATATTTTTGAACTCGGATAACTATCAAAAGTTTTATTTATTTACGAGTATACCTATTTTAGCTTCGTATTGAAAATTTAGCTCCTAATCTAGCTGTTTCAGCTAACTGTAGCTGAAGTGTTAGGACATTTTCAAGAAATACTTGCGCAGGCTATTTATTCGAGGAAAGCATAAAGGCTTGACTACACGTATCCGTTGCAGCGCGTGCACGCTTTCTGCCACGCCCTCTCTCTATTGGAGAGAGAGAGAGAGAGCGTGGCTTGGCTGCACGAAGCTGCACGCCCACTCTCTCTATAGGGAGAGGGCGCGTGGGGTCACGTCTTAAGGGGCATAATCTGATTTTGAACTGTAGCGTAACGACTTCATCTAATACTAAAAGGAATTGAAGTGCATGGAATCCCACCGGTGGAAAGGGTGTCTGTTTGTCCACTTTATTTCAATTTGCATCAAAATCTGATGACACACACACACGCACACACACACACACACACACACACACACACACACACACACACACACGCACACACACACACACACACACACAAGATAACACGAGCTATTCTTTCAAGTGATAGGATTCAGATATCAGCACAACAGCGTCACATTCAGCGGCTAAGGATGCCGCTTTGTAAATGGCATTTATCTTCCAATGTGTACCACTCTGAAAACCTCCTGTAGGCACGCGGTAAATAGTATCGCAGAGATCGTATCCCCTTGTCTTACACCCTTCTTCATTGGTATTCTGTCGCTTTCTTTATGAATCACTATGGTGGCAGTCGCTCAGAGGTCTAGAGTGTGAAGAGTTAAGGATAAAAGGTAATGAAGAATACCCTATAGTAACCTGCGCTTCGCAGATGACATTGCATTGCTGAGTAACTCAGGGGACGAATTTCAACTCATAATAACTAAATTAGACAATGAAAGCAAAAACGTAGGTCTTACAACTAATCTGAAGAAAACGAAAGTAATGTACAACAACCTCAGAAGGGAGCAGCGCTTCGAGATAGGTATACTAGTGCACTTGAAATTGTAAATAACTACGTCTACTTATAGAATGGGTAATAACTGCGGAGCCGAACCACGAGATTCAAGTAACTGTTGTGTAATACTACCCAAGATAGAGCGCGTGTCGTGTATAAGATAAGATGCACATGGAAGTGTCTGGCTCTCTGACGTCACTGTTAAGTTCTGTGTTAGATATAAGACCGCCGCGGGTGTGCGGGGATTCATTCCGTTGTATTGCAGTTGAAATAAACATATGTGTGTTGGCTAGTCGGCTCCCAAGTTGTGAAGACATAACAGTGGCGACGAGGATGGGATCATACTCGGGCACGTTAGCCGGGCCTCGGCTGTAGCTCACGTCACGGCACCAGTATTCTAGGAGCGGAAAGCGTCCTGGTGGATTACCACGACATGGCTTCCTTTGGCCGGTTTGAGCCGTTCACGGAAGAGGGAGACGAAGACTTCGACTCATATGCGGAACGCTTTGAACATTACGTCCGGGCGACCCAGGTCAGTGAAGACTTGAAGGTGTCAGTCTTTGTCACCGCCATTGGAAAACAGGCCTACCGCACGTTGAAAAATTTATTGGCCCCGACCAAGCCGGAAGAGAAAACGTACGACGAACTGCTCCAAATACTGAAAGGGTACTATTCCCCGAAGCCTTTGGTGATAGCGGAAAGATTCCGGTTCAACCGTCGGTCGCAGCGGGAAAATGAGTCAGTTGCCGCATTTGCGTTAGAATTAAAAAGGCTGGCTGGATCGTGCGAGTTCGGGCAATTCTTGGATGACGCCCTGCGGGATCGGTTCGTGGCCGGACTGAGAGATGAAACGGCACAAGCAGAGCTGCTTAAGAAGAGTACCCTGACGTTTCAAGCTGCCTATGACCTGGCGAAAAGTGGGGAACTCGCTCGCACAGAAACCAGAAAAATTCACCCCAAAGAACTCGGTGACGTGAACTTGGTGCGACCACACCACCCCCAACGGTCCACAGGTACGAAAAGGGGCGTGAGCGGTAACGCGGAGCGGCATGCCGAGGCGACGGACTGTTCGCGGTGCGGAGCAGCGCATGACGCCACCACCTGCCCTTTTCGCAAATATCGATGTCGTGCCTGCAAAAAGGTGGGACACCTGGCAAGGGTCTGCAGAACAACGCCACGTTCGGTGCATTCTCTCATCGATGGTACTGGCTTAGAAGACTCTGGTGACTGGGATGATAAAAGTGGTGAGAACGAGGTCTTGCTTAGTCATATTTTTTTCATGTCGGAGTAGTCACGGTGGCTACGCTGTGAAAGTTAAGATCGCAGGCAGGAATGTCACGATGCAGGTTGATACCGGAGCCTCTGTGTCTATTGTGCCAGAAAAAATGTACAGACAGTATTGGCCGAATGTACCCCTAGAAAGATGTAGTTTACGGTTAAAAACATATGGCGGTTCCACACTAGCAGTTGCCGGAAAGTTGACGGTGCATGTAGAGCACGACGGGCAAACCGAGACCTTGCCGTTGATTGTAGTCCGGACGGAAAAAAAATTGTGACACTTTGTTGTTGGGCCGCAACTGGCTAGAGGCTTTGAAGCTGAATTGGGCAAGCGTGTTGTAATATCAACTTTGATAAAGCAAACACACATGATAGATCAGCCGCACTCATCGAAAAATTTTCGGAAGTGTTTAATCAATCACTAGGACTGATAGCTGACACGTCGGTCAAACTGGTGCTAAAAGACAGCTGTACGCCTGTTTTCTGCAAGCATCGGCCCTGTGCCATTCGCACTCCGGAACGCGGTAGCGTCGGAGTTGCAGTCGCTAGTGGAATCTGGAGTACTGGTTCCAGTAAAACACAGTGAATGGGCAACGCCTCTAGTAGTTGTCCCCAAGGCAAACAACAAAGTGCGAATATGCGGAGACTACAAAGTGACCCTAAACCGTTGTCTGAGAACTGATTATTACCCTCTGCCAACAATGGAAGATACGTTTGTAGCGCTGCATGGATGCAAGTGGTTTACTGTCCTTGACCTGTCGACAGCGTACCAACAGTTGCAGCTGCACCCGAGTCGCAACCTT
Source organism: Rhipicephalus annulatus (assembly GCA_013436015.1). Taxonomy (NCBI): domain Eukaryota; kingdom Metazoa; phylum Arthropoda; class Arachnida; order Ixodida; family Ixodidae; genus Rhipicephalus; species Rhipicephalus annulatus. The sequence continues at coordinate 5,517 of WOVY01011640.1, read as the reverse complement.
GGTCACTGTCAACACCCACCTAGGCCTTTTTCAATATACACGTATGCCGTACGGTTATAACAAGTGCTCCATCCATTTTCCAAGCGGTAATGGATGATATGCTGAAGGGGTGGGACAGAGTGTCATGTTATCTTGATGATGTGTTAATAGCGGGGGAAACGATGGAAGAGTGTTATGATAGGGTGGAAGCTGTGCTGACAAGGTTCCAGGAACGAGGGGTGAAATTGCGGAAAGAAAAATGCAAGTTTTTTGAGAAGTCTGTGACTTATTTGGGGCACGTGATTGGGGAAAGCGGAATCCGCCCTTCAGAGGACAAGGTTGCGTGCTATAAAAGAAGCACCGACTCCAAAGAACAAGAATGAGTTGAGGGCTTACCTAGGCTTGTTAAATTTCTATGGGAAGTTCGTACCGAACATGTCAGCACAACTTAAGCCATTGCATGACTTGCTAGCTGTGAATGCCAAGTGGGAATGGACGGAGGTCGCCGAAAAAGCCTTCAAAGCATCCAAGAGCTGGTTGCTGAGCACGTCCGTACTCACCTACTATAACCCTTCAAGGGAGCTAGGGCTCGTTTGTGACGCATCTGCGTATGGTTTAGGCGCAGTCCTTTTTCACAAGGTAGGATCAGAAGAAAGGCCAATCGCTTTTGCCTCTAGAACGCTCACTAAAACAGAGCAGGCGTACGCCCCATATTGAAAAAGAAGCACTGGCTGTCGTGTACGGGTTAAAGAAGTTTCACAAGTACCTTTTTGGGCGAAAATTTGTAATATACTCAGACCATCAGCCCTTGGCGGGATTATTGGGAGAAGATAGGCCGATTCCTGCGATGTCAGCGGCACGCGTGCAGCGATGGGCTCTGCAGATTGCTGCGTATGAGTACAAATGGGTTTATCGCAAATCACGCGATATAGGCAATGCAGACGCACTATCGCGCCTACCGCTTCGGAACTCTGATGACGTGTCGGAGAGTACATCGGCTTTTCGATGCTAGACGAGCTCCCACTCTCCGCAGAACACATCAGAAGGGAAACGAGAACAGACAGCCTGTTGTCAAAAGTGTTGTTTTACACGCAGAGCGGTTGGCCTTCAAAAGTGTCTGACGATGCACTGGCGCCTTATTTTGTGCGACGCCACGAGCTTTCTGTTGACAGAGGATTTGTGACGTGGGGAAACCGGGTGATAGTACCCATTGTCTCTCCGCGACAAAGTGCTATCACTGTTGCACGAGGCCATCCTGGAATGGCACGTATGAAAATGCTGTCTAGAAGCCACGTATGGTGGCCTCGCCTTACGTCGGATGTTGAGCAAAAAGTTAAAGAATGTGTAACATGCCAGTTGACGCAAAATGCGGCGCCCAAGGTTCCGGTGATGTCATGGGGAGTGGCGGGGCGCCGGTGGGAGCGTGTGCACTTAGATTTTGCGCATCGAGACCAGCATTGGTTCCTAGTACTTGTTGATTCGTACTCCAAGTGGGTTGAAGTGTTTCTGATGAGGTCAACTAATAGCGAAAAGACAATAGAGAAATTGCGCACCGTATTTGCCGCGTACGGATTACCGGAAGAAGTGGTAACAGACAATGGGCCCCAATTTACTTCGGAACTTTTCGAGACGTTCATGAGTCGTAATGGCATCCGGCACACTAAATCGCCGCCTTATCACCCGGCATCGAATGGCAGCGCAGAGCGTTGTGTACAGACGTTAAAGAAAAATCTTCTTAAGCAGGTCATGGACGAGCAGAAGAATGGGCGGATGAAGTCTCTCCAGCAGCGGATCGACCAATTCCTATTCAATTATAGGAACACGCCAACAGGTGTTACTGAAGAGACGCCGGCCCAGCTGTTCTTATCGTGGAAACCTAGAACCAGGTTGAGCTTTCTCCATCCAGATATCGAGCAAAGGATGAAAGAAAAGCTAGAGCGAACAAGGCAGGCAGCCAATCGGCGACGTGGAGCTTGGAGAGACTTCGAGGAAGGGGAAGACGTCCTCGTACAAGGACTGCGCCCCCGGGGAAGGAGAGTGGTTGAGCGGTAAGGTAAAAAAACGCGAGAGTTTAAGCACTTATGTGATAGGGATAGGGACCGAGGAGAGGTACGTGCATGTTGATCATATGAGACCACGAACATTCCAGGAGTGTTTTCCCACCTTCGGTTCAGGTGCCGTCTGCAAAACTACGAACTTCCCGCATGCACCCAAGACGTTGTGCCTCGCAGGTCTTTAGGTGCCCCTGTACTCATCGAGGGCGCACGAGAGACGGCCGACCCCGATCAAGTCGAGGAGGCAGGCAGAAGGTACAAACAAAGAAACCGGTCAATCTACCGGGCCCTTCATCTGCTGGTGGGGGACGGCGGCGGGGGCGAGACTCAATCTTCCCCACCGGAACTTCCGGAACTTCGACGCAGCACCCGGCAAAGACGACCGCCGGATCGGTACTAAAAACACTTGGGGGGGGGAAGGAGTGTTGTGTAATACTACCCAAGATAGAGCGCGTGTCGTGTATAAGATAAGATGCACATGGAAGTGTCTGGCTCTCTGACGTCACTGTTAAGTTCTGTGTTAGATATAAGACCGCCGCGGGTGTGCGGGGATTCATTCCGTTGTATTGCAGTTGAAATAAACATATGTGTGTTGGCTAGTCGGCTCCCAAGTTGTGAAGACATAACAGTAACTATAGAAGAATAAGATCGGTATGGGGAACATTCAGCAAGCATTCTCAAATAATGACTGGTAGATTGCCACTATCCCTCAAAAGAAAGGTATATAACAGCTGCATCTTGCTGGTACTTAGCAACGGAGCAGAAACCTGGAGGCTTACAAAGAGGGTTCAGCTTAAATTGAGAACGACGCAGCAAGCAATGGAAAGAAAATGGTAGGTGTAACCTTAATAGACAAGATGAGAGCAGAGTGGATTAGGCGGACAAACGGGGGTTAAGGATATCATAGTTGAAATAAAGAAGAAGAAATGGACATGGGCCGGGCATGTAGCACGTAGACAGGATAACCGCTGGTCATTAAGGGTCACCAACTGGATTCCCAGAGAAGGGAAGCGGGATAGGGGGAGACAGAAGGTTAGGTGGGCAGATGAGATTAAGAAGTTTGCGGGTATAAATTGGCAGCAGCAAGCACAGGACCGTGTTAACTGGCGGAACATGCGAGAGGCCTTTGTCCTGCATGCAGTGGGCGTAGTCAGGCTGATGATGATGTGCCGCAAGACCAATGACCCTTACCGCCCCAGCTTGCACTGCCGTTTACGAATTTCGAGGGTGAGTCCTTCCTACGTTTATTTAAGATTCTGGTAGTGAGTGTTTCCGTATTTTTTGTTCATGTACAGCCAATCACAGAAATTTACAGACTACGCGAGCAAGTAATCAAAAGCTTCTTCGCGACACATCCGCTACGTCAACGGCGGTCGACAGCCCCGCAGTGTCCGACTAGCATCCCTCGCTTATTCTATGGCCTGTCTCTTTTCTGTCTCGGTACAAATTTTTTTTTTCCTAGCACTTTTTAACGCGACATCCTTCTTGGTATTTGCGTCTACGTGCGTATGCCCCTACAACACTTCACGAACATAACAGTTATCAGTCGCAATCTTTATCACAAAGTGACTTAGCCCTTTGCTAAGTGTCAGTATCTATAGAAAATCGAAAGGCCAGTAAATAACAAGAAGGACCGTTTCCGGCCTGGCACTGCGGTCGACGGTAGATGGCGCACCGCCAGGTGGCGCATACAAGCAGTTTGGCATAGTCACTGGAAAAAGAGGGAAACGGGGGAAAACAAATTTTTTTCCAGCAACTCTAGTTTGGCACTGTATATGCTACATTTAGGTAGCAGAGTTGCGCCACTGTTTTCCGGCCGCCGCTCGCTCCGCCTGCAGGAGTTCAGCGCCCCTATTCGCCGAGCGCCATCACGTGGTCATAGGTGGTTCATTTACACTGAGGAGAAGCCAATGCTACGCAGATTCCGGGCAGATCAAACGGGGTTGACAACGGCTGCGTCATTCTCGCCGCGCTTCTTCGGTAATGTAGCCATGCTGCCTGTTGGTCACGATAAATGCGAGAACAAATGCATTCTGTGTTGAATTGTACTACGTAGAGCCCATGCGATTAGACGCGGGTGCAGCGGGTGTTGCTATAGAAAGATAGTGTTCAGTCGGAAGGAATAAATGATTGGACATTGTCGTTTGCAGGATTTTTTCTGGGGGGGGGGGGGTGCAAACCCATTGTTGCATCGCGGTTTAAGGAAAGCGAGAGCACTGGGTCTAGCTTCGGGTGTGGCTGTTGTGGCTTGAGGGCAAGTGCCCGTTTCCACTTCTCTGCCTGTCCACGGCACCGCAAAACTGCTCTATTTGTATTAACCACAAATGCAGTATGAATACGTTTACACATGCAGACTTGGCAAGCGTGTGTCAGCTGCATACGTCCAATTAGTGTGGTGGTTAAATAATGATAAAATTAAGGGAGAACTTAAAATATAGCTCTTCGAATTGGCAAGGTGTTGCTGCCAGGTCGTCAACTGAATGCAGCTTTGAAAACCTAAGTGAAAAGAATGCTGGACACGACAGCGTTGTTGAACAACGATTCACATCAATTGTCATGATCCGCGATTGTATATGAACGTACACGAGAGTCGCTCGTAACGCGGGCGTCGCACGGCCACTCTCGATGGCTATCCAGCTCGATTCAGTTGAAGACTAAAAGCTTTAGCTAGTTAGCTCACTCAGTTAACAAACGAGCCCAACGCAATGAAAATATTTCATCCCTAACTCCCTCATAGCGATCAAGAGTGAAAAATAATTTTTATACATGTAAATGGGAAAAAACAGTGCAAAAGAAGCCGAAGCTAATGTTTGGCCTACTATAAATATACATATGTATCACTGGTTCAATGAGCTGAAGAACGTTTTTTTCATTATTACCTACCAAAAACGTAAACATAAATCAAGGCTTCCAGGCGTGATCAGAGCAACTGAGCTTGTCTCGTACCTTCAAAAAAACAGGAAGAAAAGACAGCAAAAAAATAAAAATAAAGCAACGCTCTAAGTGCGAGCGCTGCTCCTACGTGGGTGGTGAGTGGCTTTCTCGCAAGACATTTAACCCAAAATGGCGTACCTTGGCACAACTCTTCTACCTAAAGGTAGCAGATACAGTAACTCTAGTTTGTCATAAAGCCCTTTCTATAGAGAAAGTAGCGACACTCTCCTCCGTATCCTCTCAAAGTGTCCAACCCCTCCTCCCCGTGTCCAGACCTAATCTATATCCTCTCCCGAACAGCCACCGGGCGAGCGCCGGCCCTATAACCAGGGTCGTGCCACTTTCCTATCAAGAATGGCTATGGTGGTGGTGGTAGTGGTTAGAATGAAGAGGAAAAAAGGCACCTAATTTCTGTCTGCCTTCAGGCGACACCGGCGCAGTGCCTTATATGGGTGGGGGGAAGGAGGGATAAAAGAATAGAAGGAAAATAGACTAAGAAGTAGACAGGCAAGCGACGGAAAAAAGAAGGAGATAGGAAAGTGGGGATCCG